>PVIJ01013228.1:0-46034 GCA_004024925.1 Scalopus aquaticus | reverse complement strand
TTATAACAGGACTATAGGGAGGCGGGGTGGGAGAGAGACACTCAGCGGTGGGGGAGGGGGGAGGGGAGGATAAGGGCACAAAATGGAAGAGAGGAGAATACAGGGGACCATGGAGATGGATCACGGGTGAATTGGTGGTGGGCTGCCCAAGGGGAATACAAAATGTAAAAGACACAAATAACAATAAAAAAAAAAAATTACAAAAAAAAAAAAAAAAAGTCTAGTTTCCATCCTTCACCATACAACTGACCCCTTTAACCTGACTTGCCCACTCCTCCCACTTCTCTTCAGGTAATCACTCTCTCTTTCTTTTCTTTTAAAATACACTTCTACTTATGTTAAAATGTGCCGATACAATCATGGTTTATGAATGAATCATGCCCTATTCAATCACCTGCTTAGCCACTGACCCACACAAATGAGCAACCAGAGGGTAGTCTTACCTTGGAAGTGTCTAGTTCAGATGTCTTACTCCACAAGCAATGATATCAAGGCCCAGAGAGGGTCTTCCAAAGGGGAGATGCTAATGATAGATGCAACCCAGTTCTGCCTGTGCTAGAGACTGGGGCACCTTTTTGAGGGTAAAGGTGTTTTCCTGGAAGGTGATCAAACTGCCTTCCCCTTTCCCTTGGCGAGGGGGGGTGCTGGCAGCTGAAACAGGCCTTGAGCAGGGTCTTTCAGTCCGCTTTACCCCTCAAATTCAGCCACAGAGTCTCAGTCAGGTCTTCAGGCAACTTTAGATTTCATAGCAACTTTTGTGACAGAAGATAGTCCTAAAGGAAACAGGACAGAAGAGCTGCAGCTGCCATAGTAAGCTGTTTATATTTTCACTAGGAAAATGCAGTCTCAATTCCAAAAGAATTCTTCAAGCTCAACCAATGTGTCCATAAATTGGAGACCACTTACAACTCATTCCATGGCATAGAACCAGTGTGGATTTCACACACACATGTGGCAATTGACAAGGGAGGGATATGGAGAACTTCAGGTTATGCCCCCTCCCCCAGAAGTCTATAATAATTCTAGAGTGATGATACACGGAGATATTAAAAACAGTAACAATGTAAGATAATGTTTCATGGCATGTTCAAATGAGTAAGAGAGAAAAACGAAGCATGGAACATTGAAGAAGAAAAGCAGTGGGTCATGCAGCTAAACGTTGGAGTTTATAAATCAAATGACCTGGATCAAATTAGCTTCTTCGCGTCCTAGCCCTGTGGCAAGTTAATTAAGCTTTCTAAGGCAGGAGCAGCTCTGGTATTTTGGGTGTTCCCAAGTGTTGGCTTTTATATCTCAGTCTGAGCGTCAACCATCATTTCGAGGATGGAGAGCACCAGGACAGAGGAGCAGAGGTAGGCTTCGCGGCAAGATGACAATACATAATGAATTCATTTATGTAAGTAATCATCCTTGCGAAAAAAGCTCCACAAACTACTTTTGTCACTTTGTTGGCATCTACCAAACACCAGCGGGAGGCTGCAACCCTGAACCTGATTTCCACCCAAACATCCGCACTCCTCTGCACCGCCCCCAGATCCCAGCGCCTGTCCCCAGGGGGCGCTGCCGCCTCGCCGCCGCTGCCCGACCCGGCGCGCGCCCCCGCCTTCCGCCCCACGCGTTTGCGCCGCCCAGGTGAGGAGGCAGTGGCCCAGGCCCTGGCGGGGGCGGGCTCCTCGGCCGGGGGGGCGGGGCGGAGCGGAACGGGGCGTGGCGGGGCGGAGTGGGAGAGGCCCGGCCAGGGCAAGGCGGGGCGGGCAGCGGGGCCGGGTCCAGACCAAGGCCAGAGGCGGGACCAGCCGCCGCCGTCTCCGTCTCGGTCTCGGTGTCCCGTCCCCACAGCGCCGGGCAGCCGCCAAGGGAGAAGCGGAAACTGCTGGGTGCGCCGCGCCGGCCGAGAGCGCACCGAAGAACAGCGGAGCGGCCTCCGTCCGGCCCAGACCCGTAGAGCGGCGCGCGGTACCTCTTCACCCGCAGCCTCTTCTCCCACAGCCCCTTCCCCCGCACTGCGCCCCGCCCCGGCCCCGCCCGAGCTCGCTGCGCGCCCCCGGCCCCCGCGCGCGCCTACCTGAGCCTGTCGGCGTCCACCTGAGCCAGTGCGCCGGCGCCATGGCGGAGCAGGAGAGCCTAGAGTTCGGCAAGGCGGACTTCGTGCTGATGGACACTGTTTCCATGCCCGAGTTCATGGCCAACCTCCGACTCAGGTGAGGGCGGAGCAACCGTGCGTCGCGGCGCGAGGCTGCGCTTTCCCGAGAGGGGGCGCCCCTTCGGTGCGGCGGGAATAAGGGTGTCAGGGGCGCACCGAACTGGAGGGGTGCAGTGCAACGGTATTGGGGTATCCCGGGGTCCGCTGAGCTCAATGGTTGCGCTTTCCCGGGAAAGGACGCCCCGGGGCGCGGCGTGTTGAGTGAGCTTCCTTAGGGGGGCTGTTCCTGGGTGCTGTCCGAACGGTGGGTGTGAGGGTTGAGTTGGAGGCGGCGCTTGGGGTAGCTCAGGCTGGTGCGCTGCCCCAGGTGAGTGATGTGGGCGAGCCGGATGACCTAATGGAAACAAAAGTGAAGGAAAATAAAAACTTTAGGGAGACCCGTGGAGGCCCGGAAAGCTCTGGGAAGCCTGGAGGCTTGTTTTGGAGAGAGGTTTGGGGCTCATCCCGGCTTCACACTTGCTTCTTTTCTTTTTCTTTCTCTCTCTTTTTTTTCCTGGCCTGGTTCCATCATGTCATTCAGGATGCCATGGAGTGATCTCTGAGCTGTCTGTTCCGGGACGCCGGCCTTTTTTCTTCCTTCCTTTCTTTCTTTTTTTTTTTTTTAGTTACTCTCAAAACGTAATTAGACACGTTTCCAGACATCGAAGAGACTGCTCTGCTTGCCAGTGCCAAGATAAACTGTCTGAATTTGACAAGGCATTCATGGTTTCAGTTTTTTCAAGGAGTTATGGATGGAGCCCTTGTATCCCTGAAAATGTAGTCACAACTCAAATCCCCAAAATGGCTTAAAGACAGATTTGTTTTAGAGAGTTTTCTCTATGTGAGTCTTCACTTTTGACAGAATAATATATAAGCAGCCCTTTAAAGTACTTAAACTTCAAAAAAATTATAGTAAATGGAATTTCAGAATAACTGAGTTTTGGGGGGGGGTGGTGTGTGCACACACATATGTCCTGGAAGTTTTCACCTCTTTTCTTGTAAGGTTTATAGCTGAACATCACTCCATAGCTTATAAAGTGAAAATCATATTTCTTTTGGGTACTTAACACATTCTCAGTATTAATCTTTGAAATTGCAAACCCATAGCCGATCCATCAACAAAGGTATTCGTACGCTCTTGGCCCAGCCTCATTATATCCTAGAGCAAGGGCAGAAGCAAAGACCTGAATTTTACACCTGTCTAGGGCAAATTGAAATTTAGCTGAATAATGTGTTGGAGGTTCCTAATTTGTAAAATAATGAGTCTCCAAATTTTTTTCAGTACTTCTATCCTGTTTTGCTTTCACATATCATTGCTTGCAAAATCTATGTGTGAGATCGCTAAAGTGAGCCTACTAACTTAACTCCTGTGTGCACAGAGAGAACTTTGCAATTTAATTCTGCAGAGTGCAGGGTACCGTAGGAGGTAAGGTGACAGGATCAAAGAACTATAAGATACACACCTTACTTCTCAAAGAGCCATGTCATTGAAGATAGGGAGAAAACTTGACTGTTTCTAGTGGCTTAAATAATAGGTCAGGAAAACTACAGAAGAGTTAAACCTTAGAGAACTCCGGTGATCCTTTGCCAAGTAATTATACAGACTAATTGTTTTGGAAGTTCCAAGGTGGGAGAGATGCCTTAGGCTAGCTCAGAAAAATCTTTATAGAGGGAAGAAGTTACAAAGGATGGGTAGGATTACCAGCTCTCATTTGCATGACCCTTGGATAATGCCCAGGTTTCTAGGTCTACCTTTACACCCAATTGCAAAGTCAGTTAAGGTCCTGGATGTTCAGATTTGCATATGTATTTGTGCATGTATATTTCTGTGCATCTCATCTCTGTGAACTTAATGACTGAGAATTGGCTGCAATTCTCATTGTGTACAGATTCAGTAACCCTTCGTGATTTACTTATACATTGGGAGAAGTTGGTTCTCGGTATCTGTAAACACGGTCCCTGCAAACAATAGCAGCAGCCTCCTCTCCAGCTATAAATTCTCCCCTGGGAGAAGGCAATTCTCTCTGAGAGTTTAAATTTCATATCACCCAGAACTCCCTGAGACTATTTTAGTGTTTCGCTGTATGAGCTCTGGGTTCATGCTGCTGTGCCCTTTGGACATTTGTTTCACTTTGCAGAAGGTGACTGGAAACCACTGCAGACCCAGGTGCTCTTATGTGATGCAGTGTTCACTCCGATTGGGTCATGCTTGTTGTATGTAGGGGAAATTGAGTGTATTCCATCTCCAAGTGGATGTATGTCCCTGTGAACCCCATCATTCCTGCCTTTCCCAAGCTGTGCCTCCTTCTTACCTTGCTGTCTGCAGTGTCCTATCCCCAGCTTTCCACCTGACTCTTGCAAGATCCCCTTCATTTATGGCTTTTAATGCACAATTAGGCACTTCAGACTGCACCTGTTTCAGGGGTCGATCTCATCCAAACCTGATTTTTATTTTCTCGACAATAGCACCTAACATAATGCTGGGCACGTAGTATATTCCTTGTGAAAGTTTTTTTTTGTGTGTGGGTTTGTTTTTTTTTTTTTGTAGAGAGACAAAAGGCAGTGTCTCAGTTGTTTTGTTTTTTGGAGCTTTTGTGAAATTGCCTGTTTAGAATTATTTTCTTACTACTATTCTGGCTGCCTTTCCCATTTGAGAGCCACAGCTTGATTTTTTAAACATCTACTGTAATTGATGTCCAACTTTTTACTGTGTTTATTTTTAATTGCTGTAGGGGTGTGTGTCTGGATGAGACAAGATTAAAGGGGTCATGTGGATTAGTGTGTTAGTGTATTAGGGGAGGCCTTTCATTGTATTTCTTGCCCTTCTTACGGTAACTGCTAGTATCTTGAGGGCTGCGCCTTTCCCTCTCAGTTTCTTGCTGGGGGAAGATTTGTTCTAGTTAATTTGGTTTTTTCCTTTTTGGTGGGGGCGGAGGTGCTGGTGGTTTTGGTGGTGGTGGTAAGCTCTTTGTTCCATTTGCAAGGGTCTGTGCCCAGAGTAAAATTCCTGCACAGGCATCTCCTGCCTTCATGGTTTGGCCTGGTTCCTGCCAACAGCCCTAATGACCACTGGCAACCCCAACCACAGCATCCCAGCCACATTCTGCTGTCTTTGTTGCCACTTCCTTTTTGGACCTTGGAGCCCTTTGGTTCCTTTTCTCCTTGCTTAGGCTGCTTTTGTACATAAGTTCTTCTGGGCAGGGAGAGGGACACCCCCGAAACCCCAGACCTGCCCTGTACTAAATGGTTTCTGCCATCCGCCACGTCAATACAAAACATATAGGACCTTTTGTGGAAAGAAACTTTAATACTATTAGAAAAGACAGAGAACAAAGAATATATTTTCTAAGTCAAGCACCCAATGTTAACCAACTCCTCGTGGGTACAAGTCCACCCAAATGGGATTGGCCCAAAGCAAGTCTCGAAAGCCTGCCACAAGTCTAGAACAGCTTTTGGCAGGGACCCACACATAAGGGTCAGAAACAGCCAGACAATTCTGGGAGGAACCAAAATACCTTTCTGCAGGGACCCACCCAAAAGGGTCAGATACAGTCAGACAATTCTGAGAGGAACAGAACAAAATCAAAACCAAAATCAACACAGCCATCGTTAACCTCCCCACGGGTCTCTCACCCACGTCTATTTCAACCAGTCCAGGCCAGTGTAGCTTCTTTACAAGTCTCTCTGTTCCTTGGGCCTCTGCTGGCTTTCCATCCTTCTTCCATCTCCTCCTGTCTTCTGTCTGTGTGTCTCCTCTGTGTGTGTCTTCTCTTCTGTGTGTCTCAAGCTTCTCATATCCTGCTCAGCTCCACCCTACGTTGGGTGGGACAGGGAACCTGGGACACACCCCTTCTCCTGGGGACCACCCTGTTACACTTCCAGTGTTAACGCTTACCTTGTAGCCCCTTGCTGACTGAGAGGCCCACCAGGGTGAGCTGCATCGAGCAGCTGTTCCTCGTTGTGCTCCTTCTTACCCAGCCGTTGGGGTCAAAGGAACACTGCAGGTCATTGCTTAGGAGTGGACTCAAGCTGAGGATGGAGTCTCCGAGAGATGTGCTTTCCATTTCACAGACCATGAAAATATACTTAGGCTTCCAGGGGTTTCCCTACTTTGTTGGTGGAGGTTCCTGTTTGGAGAATAAGGCATCTGCTCAGCCTTTTATCTAGACTGCTTAGAAGTTCAGTTTTTCTTCTTGGCTTTTCTGTAAAGATAGTCATTTGTAGCATCGTGTTTGCCAAAGTTATATGCAACTTCTCACTTTTACCTAACACAATAATGTCTTTTATAGTTTTGCTTAACTAGGTTTTCAACCATGGCATTATTGACATTTGGGACTAGGTAATACTGGGCTGTCGGAAAAGTCATGACGCATTTTTGCATAGAAAAGATTGCCATGACTTTTCTGACAACCCAATACTTTGTTGTGGAGGTTTCTTGTGCATGTTAGGATGCTTAGGAGCATCCCTGGCTTCTACCCAGCAGATAGCAGCAGTACCGTTCCCCTTCCACTTACGACAACATGCTTCCAGATATTTCCAGATGTCCCCTGGGCAAGGGGGCAAAATTGTCCCCTGTCAAGAATCACTACCCAAGGCTGTTCTCATTGCCTGGAAGGTCTTCCTTTCTACTCTCATCTCTGCCCTCATTCTCTGCCTCTTGCCTTCTTACTCATTCTTTGAGACCAGTTCTCAGAACTCTTTCCCAATCCTCCAAGGCAAGGTTAATTATACTCCCCAGTGCTCCCAGAATACCTGGAGGCTTGGTCATAACTGTCAGGGAGTTTGTCCTATTATCTGCATGCCTGCTGAGCCAACAAATTGTGACATCCTCAAAGGGGCCAGAAGTGGACCCAGGTCTTGTGATCCTTTGAAACTTGTTACAGTTGGGGCAGGGAATCACCTTTAAGATGAAAAAAGTAAGTTAGGAATGCAGGATTAAATACAGGGCTTCAGAAGGGGGTAGTGCAGGTGAGCAACTGGCAAGCAAACCCACTTCTGATCCTTTTAGATTTCTGTTATATTACAGAACTTGTCACCTCTGTTCAATCCATCTTAAATTGAACTAACAGTCAAATGTTGGCTGATTGTTCTTCATTGTTTTGAAATTCTTAATTTTAAAAAAGCATTC
The DNA here is from genome assembly GCA_004024925.1 of Scalopus aquaticus. Classification (NCBI taxonomy): domain Eukaryota; kingdom Metazoa; phylum Chordata; class Mammalia; order Eulipotyphla; family Talpidae; genus Scalopus; species Scalopus aquaticus. Next base: position 38,724 of record PVIJ01013228.1, on the reverse strand, counting down.
AGTCTTCTCAAAATATTGTACTTATTTTAACACAGCTGTGTGGAAGGGGTGGGAGGAGTGAGCTGTAGAGTTCGCAGTAAAGCAGTGAATAGGCACACACATACATTCACCACACAACTTCTATGCTTTTCTCTCTGTGGCTGTTTGGTCATTTGGAAAATTTGATGGGACAGAGGGTCCTTCTTGCTTGCCAGGGGAAAAAAACTTAGATACCCTGGGTGGTCTTCAAGCAAGTGTAAATCAACGATTGGTTCAGAGCTCTAGTTAGAAGGCACTCTCGTTCAATTTATAGGAGAGGTGAATGGCACACTAAATCTTGTTGGCTTCCCTGTGAAATTCTTTGGCAACCACTTTTAGAGGCCTTCGGAAAAGGACAGTTTGCTCTGTGTCTGTTTTGCACATTGGCTTCGTACTGGGACAAAAATGAGAATTTGGGTTTTGGAGCTGCCATTTGGAGTGAATCACTTGCCGTCTTGTTTCCTTTCCTCCGCGGTAAGATTTCCATGACTATTTTTATGCAGGGTCATTTGCTGACCCTGGAGACTTCTGCTGAATTTAGCTACCGAATAGAGCCAGATGTGGTGAACTCAGGCACTTAGGAGCTGCTACTGGTTTGTTTCATTTTAAGTTCTAAAGGGGTCTATTTCTACATTAAAGAAATGAGGTTTGGCTTTTTCGTTTAGCTTGGAGACAAAAACGGTGAATCTAGTGCTGATAGAAACACGTTTAATGATCTGCTTATGAGTTGTCTGCCCCGTGAGTTGTCCTACTGTGGAGAACTGTTAACCAGCTTTCTTATGTCTGAGCCAGTTCAACAAAATGGACCCTATGTCGAGGATTGGCTCCATTTTATGACTCTCCAGCTTCCATTACTGCATTGCTGCTGGCAGTGGATTGGGTCATTGTGTCTGTGCCCAACTACTGTTGGGTTGAGCTACTGGGGAATTCTGTCAATGGTGAATCCAGACCCTCTGGGGAGATTACCTGTTGATGAGCCTTGCTGACATAGCCTATTAAAAAGGTAATTATTTTCATAATGATTCATGGGTTCAGAGGGTAACATTTTAAAATAAACATTGCAAGACTCTGTTAAATTCCTTGGTTGAAATGATAGTTTTATTCCTGTGGGAAGCAGGTTCCTTTCAGTTCAACTGCTATATAATTACTGGTTAGATAGCTTAATTAAATAGTGTTTCCCAAACTTTAGTTTTTGGCGTGTATGGAAAGACGAGAGGGAGAGCAGTTTGCAACAGGGAGTAATGGAAAGAGCATAAGGTCTGAGACCTGACAGATCACATTCAAACCCCAGCTTCACTTTTACTTTTTTTTAGCATTATGACTCAGGGCATGCCAATTTCCCTAAACCTCAGTTTCCTTGTGTATAAAATGATCACCTTTCAGGGTTATTGGGATAAAATCACGGAATGTGTAAAAAGTGCCTGGTCAGGGCATCATTCTCATTCAACTAATGTTCACTGTTTTGAATTTTTCCCAAATGGCCTTGCGTCTTTGCCCTGACCTTGTAACTACTAATGAGCTAGCTAATTTCACCTGTTCCTCTCTCACTGACCCATTTGTTTGCTTTGATTTTGTTTGGGGAGTCAAAGATGAAAATGTTCTAGAAGGCACAAGGGTTACCAAGTGGAGAGAGTATGAGGGTTGGCGATAGATCTGCGCCTTCATCCTTATTTGTCACTGCTACGTAGGGGGCCTTTAATGAGTTATTTAGCCCTCCTGAACTGAGGTTTCTTCAGCTGTAAAGAGGACGTGTTATTGTGAAGATTAAGTTATAGTACTGGTAAATCACCCGCCATGGTACTTGTGGCTGAGTAGCTACTCAGCAGGTGTTCTTCTGTTTCCCTGTGGACCAAGTGCTGTTCCTATTTAGGTTCTCACCATAACTATCACCCTAAACACAGTCATAATCCTCCCTCCAAGGGTACTGATCTTTACTCTCTTTTAAACTCTTTGGAAAAGGGAATTTGCTATTCATGAAAAGCTTCCTAAATACTTTGTCCTGCCTGTCACTGCCTCTGCTTTTATGAAGTCGGGACGTTGGACATCCCCAGGCACGACTACAATGCAACAAAAAGAAAAATAACCCAATCAAAAATGAGAAAAGCTAAGTAGATACTTCTCCGAAGAAGGAATACACATAGCCAACAGGCAGATGAAAAAACTCTCTTCTTTGCTTATTAGGGAAATGCAATTCAAAACCATAATGAGTTATCTCTTCATACCAAAAAGATAAGAAACAAGTGTTGATGAGGGTGTGGAGATAAAGGAACCCTCATACAGTATTAATGGGAATAGATTGGTCCTGTCCCTCTGGAAAACAGTATAGAGATTTCTCAAAACATTAGAAATAGGGCCTCCCTGGTGGTGCAGGGGGTTAAATCTCAGCACTATGAAGCTATCCAGAGCCACTGCAGCATGAGTTCGATCCCCAGCCAGGAAGCTAACCTACATGGCACAGCAAACCTCTCCTGTCTTGCCCACTGCTCTCCTCAGCAGTGTATTTCAGTAGATCCGCCTGTTCTGCTCCCCACTCTGTCTCTAGTGAATCCTTTCATCCCCACACCTCTGGCCTACACCCCAATTCTTGTATGCATAAATAAATAAAACTTTAAAAAAAAACACATTCGAAACAGATCTACCGTATGATATATCATCTAGGAATCTACCCAAAGAATTTGAAAACACTCATTTGAAGGGATATATGCTTTTCTGTGTTTATTGCAGCACTATTTATAGTAGCCAAGTGTGGAAACAACTTAAGTGCCCAATGACAGAGTGAATTAAGAAAATGTATATATACAAAATGGAATACTACTTAGTTAGGTAAAAATCATGAAATCTGGCCATTTGCCACAATATGGGTGGAACTAGATGCTAAGTGAAATAAGTCAGAAGGAGAAAGACAAATACCAAATGATTTCACTTACATGGAATTTGGAGAAACAAATGAACAGAGGGAAACCAACCAGAACAAATGAAATCTTGAAATCTGACTGCAGAACTAAGGCTACCAAAAGGAGAGCAGGGTGCCCAGTGGACTACAGTGGAGAGTTGTGGGTGCTTTGGTGGTGGCTGTGTGTGTGGTAATGTGCATCTGAAGAGGTGTGAGCCTGTACCCGTGGGTCATACACAGAATGCTAAACCAGCATTACCTCAGTTAATAAAAAAAAGAGAAAAGTCACTCTTTGGAGAGTAGCTTAATTGGGAGTAAAAGGTAACTCAAATAAATGGTTAACGTAAATGGTTAATGTAATGATTCAGCTAGAATGAATTGTGAAGACAGTTCCTTTATGGCTTCATAGAGAGGAAGAATAAGATACTATATTTTTAAAAGAGAGTATAACTAACAGTTGTATATTTGTTATGTACTAGAGTTCTGGGGGAATTTAGGAATAGAGAAAATGGGATTGGGAGTAGGTAGGAAATGCTCTGTGGAGGAGGTAGAGTGTGGGCAGACCCTTATAGGAAGTAGAGAGAAATAGCCTCTCACTTGGAAACAACCCTGTCACATGCCATTGGCCTGCACCAACATACTCTTTTTCTCTCTACTGAATGGTTTGGCCATACTGCTCACCAGCAGCTTCCAAGGCTCAGAAATACTTTCTCTCATATTATTAACACTTTTTTCATTCTTGTCTTCAATGGGAGACTGAGGTAGGTCGATAAGAATCCTCTTTAACAGTTAAATACATCAAATGCAGCCTGGGCACATTAGTGTAGATGTGCTCCATCCTTCCTTTCTTGTGTCTAGATGGGATCAGTTAGGAGGACAATTTCATGTTTGGGAAGTAATCTTACAGCTTGTAACCACGCAAGGATAAGGCAGACCTGGGATGGAGAACTGACCTCTAGCTGGAAGGGCTGGGCAGCAGAGAGTAGAGTTCAGTCCCTTCTCAGGGAACTAGACCCTGACAACAGAAAGGGAAGGTGCCAGAGAAAAGCTTGGCTCAATTAAAACATTTGTGCCTTTGGGACCAGAAGAGTAAATGGAATTTTTTCTTCCTTTATGTTATGATAACTTCTAAAGATAACTTCCTATGCCTGAGTCCAGTCATGACTTTGAACATTTCTTCATGAAATAAAATGGTTTACTTTTGGAAAGTGGAACATTTTATTTATTTTTTTTAAATATATATTTTTATTGTTATTTATGTCTTTTATAAAGTGGAACATTTTAAAGTGAAGAGTTCTGATAAGTGGCTTCTGTTGATGGAGAAGGGGTTCGAGAGCATTGGCTGGTTCCTTGTTATACTTTCCCGGTTCTTTGCCCACTCTCCATCATCCTGGCTCACCCCAGATCTATGCCAGTGAATATTCCATGCACATCTGTTCGTGTGGGTCACCTAACTGTTATGTCTGAAGAAGACCACCTTTATTTTACCCTGCATTTCTGTTCCTCAGTGCACAATATAAAAGTGTATTTCACCTTAAGCAGAATAAATCATTAAGTCTGGTAAAGCTGTTTTGTTTTAATAAAGAAGATTGTTTCCTGATGAACATAATTTTTTCCAAAAGAGCCACAGACCAATATAGGGTTCTAAAAAAGCCTTCTGGAATAGATGGAGAACTATGTCAAGTACCAGACTCAACTTTGCTTTCATCCCTCTCTCCATACATCTCCCATAGTCCTATCACTAGGATTTGGGTGGAGTGGTATTACCATTTCTATACACAAGGGTCACATCAATGCTAGAAGCAAATAAAATTAGTCAGAAAATGGCTTCATCTGAAACAATGAAGCAAACACCAAGAAAAACTTAGTTTTGGTTTGTTTGTTTTTTTCCCCCCTCTGACCACAAAGTCTGCTTTGAGTAACTTGTACAATGGAAGATGGCCTGTAGCAAGTCAGAGCAATCCTGAATCACTGTCTTAGACGCTGCTGTGTGTTCAGTATAAAGTTGAGAAATTTTATAGTCAACTAAAAAAAAAGGTAAAACTCCATTTAAAAATTTACATTTATCTTGGATAACCCTAAAATTGGTCATCTTTCAATTTTGACTTTCACAGATATCCTTAAGTTTATTGTAAGAATAGTCCTTAATAACTGATAATGAGGTTGAGTTAGCCCAATTCTGTTACCCTAACCTAGGTTCTTTGTAATTGAGAAGAAAGAAAAACCTCAAAATAACAAATCTCTAGAATAGTTTCAGTATCAGTAGGTACAAATAGGAGGAGTTTCTCACTGCTTTCAACCTGTCCTCTCAAGTTTTTATTTGTGTCCTACCTCTAGTCTCCACATCCTGAGAGCAGTACAAAATCTTTTAAGTCTTACTTCCAGGCATTAAGTACAAAATGTTTCCCCCCCTAGCAATGAAAGAGTGAGTGAATGTGAAATATTTTGCATTTTAAATCTCCTCATTTGTCCAGTATCAAAACTACCATAACTTTTTTGGGGGGAAAAACAAATATATTTGGAGTCTTTGTGTGCAATAGTGGATAGCTCTTTTTTTTTTTTTTCTTTTAAAGGTCTTGTAGAACTCAGACATGTTAGAGTTCTTACCTGGTTTTATTGATATGATGAAAGGAATTTAGAGAGACACCCAATCAGAGGTTCAAGAAAAAAGCATTTATTACAGATCACACAACCTCAGGCAGCAGCTCTGAGCCACTCTTAACCTGGGGGAAGAGGAGGGCCTGCCTTTATGGGTTGATCACCAGGATGAGATAGCAAGGAAGCAGGGTTTTGACTGGCCAGGGCTTTGCGGTTTTAGAAACAATCAAGGATAACTCAATAGTGGGAAGGGAAGGTAACAAACAGGGACCAGGTTCAGGGGGCCTGGGACAATATCTAGCCAGGAGGAAAACACACTTTCATGGTAGTGTGATCTTCAACAGTCTTACATTGTTAATTACCTTAGTGAGATGACTACATTTTTACCAGCATCATCTTTCCTCTGTATCATATGTTGAGCCTCTCTTAGGGACATGCTTATATACAGAAATTTCAGTCACTATGCTCCTTTTGTACATGCAAAATCTGCAGGCTGCAGAGGTGCTGGAGGAGCAGTCTTAGAAGCCAGATGAAGGTGAAGTAGGGCTTCAAAGGCTGCTGCTTTCTAACGCTTTCAGCAGAGCAGTTCTGCTTTCACATGTTCGAATTCCAAGGAATTTTTTGCTTGGGAACAAACGATACCACATTTAAACAAAAAACAGTTTGAAAGCTACTGTCCAAGGTGATAATTCTCCAGGTGGCTTTTATCCTTGCAGGCATACATACACACAAAATTAGAACTATTTCCAACTATAACTTAGGAAGTGGCAAAGTGGTCTAAAATAATAAGCAAAGAAAATATTTCAGTTTTCTGAAAACATCCTGCAATTAAACATGACTATATGGCATACTGTCTGATTTAAACAACCTACTTAAGTTCTCTGGAGCCTTTACTGTCTAGTCTTAAGAAGGGACTGATCCCTGCATAGGGTATTTCTTGAGAGCATAGCTGGATTGTTTATTTTTATTTCCATGATTGAAAACTAGAGTTTTTTTTTTCTCAATTTAATCACATTTTAAAAACTATTTTTGAATTCATATTGGTTTATGTCATTGTTTCCTTAATAGAAGTGTAGAATCCCTCTTCAGGCATTGTTGCCATACTGGGGTTGTTTATTCTTAGCACATTAGTGGTACTCAATTGTTAATGTTTGCTTCCTTAAACAATATGAATCATGCAGTTTTGTTTTTTTTTAAATGACTTAGATAGGTCATCATGATCATAAATTATGAAGTTGTTTTCAGGCCCTTAGGATTGATTGAGATATATGTAATGTACCCCCTCCCCATACTTCCCAAATTAAACTAACTTTTTAGATTATGTGTGTCAGTTTTGTTTCTTTCGTGTGCCTCCCTGTGAATTCTCTCCCTTCTTATTTTACAAATCTAATCTGCTCTGGGACAAGCTTATTGAAGAGCGTTTATCCATTGGAGGGCAGGAGTCTTTGAGAGGTCTGTTTTCCGTCTTCTCAGAGGTATTCTTAAATTGCTCCGATGTGTTTGTCCAGAAAGGCACGTAGGCCAAGGCTGAGCTCTGCGTACGTAAGGTGCTTCTCTAACACCACTGCCCTTGGTATTGGAGTTATTTGTGTGGTTGAACAAACTGACGCCTAACAGAGTGAATTTTCCACACTGTGTGCTCTCTCTGATTGCTTGTTGATTTGTGGCGAGCAGCAGGTATTGGCAGAATCTGTTGTTATTTACATCTCTGCCTTTATTTAAAACCTTTATTGAAAAGGAACCTCTCCTTTAACTTTTTGATATATCCTAGGTTTGTGGTCCCCAAATTTGCCTTTGTATAAGAATTCCCAATTTAAAAAAAATACAGATTACCTGCACTCTACTTCCTGGAGAGTCTGGTTTATTAAGCCTCATTAATGTCCACGTGATCCTCGTGGGCAGCCAGGTTCAGCACCTCTGTCCCAGCCTAATAGATTTTCGTTCCACAGTTGTGTTGTATGGAAGCTCAGTGTGACTGTAAAGTGAGCTGACTGGTATATTAACAAGTGTATCATAACATCCCAATAATCATGTTCTTAGTTCTGTTGTGATTATTAAATTAATTTTATTTATATTTTTATATTTACAAGTTTTCTGTTCTTTCACCCATTAGTTATGGTCGTACACTATTAGTATACTATATATGAATTTTCTTTCCATCTCCACATTCTCCATACAAAAAGGCATAATCATACTGACTTTGTTAATACTTTGATGTATTTCTTTTTAATTTTGAGTACATAAGTAAATGCATATATTAAAATTTGTCATCTTACCTGTGCAAGATGTAATTTCATTAATACAGTGTCTTACAATTTTCCTGTCATTAAATTGTCTTTGAACGTGTAGCCACGGAGATCACATGCCACAGAGAAGGTATTTTATGAAGAAGTTTGCATTAAGAAAGATTAGAAGGAATTTGTCCTGGGTGGGGGGAAGACCAGTGTGGCCTGGAGAAATCAGACAGAAAGAGTAGTGTGGACCAGGTAGATGATGGGGGGGGAAAGGGGCAGAGGGAGAGATGTTGATAGACAGATGGATGCTGGTGTGAAGGTCATCTGTTGAGGCAGGGTGGAGCAGGCAGGTGATGATGGAACCCTGCTAAGGGCTTGGGAAGTGAAGGATTTAGACTTGAAGAGATTGAAGGACCTCAGCCGTCTCACAGTCACTTCAGGGTGCTCACATGCCTTGAAGTGTCTTGGCTTCCTTGAGTTTAGCTGCCAGATCTAGTGTCTGTTCTAAATGCTTTGTCAAGTCACTAGCTGGAGCATGGATTTGCTAATTGCCTTCTGTACTCTCCTTCAGTGATAGTAAACACAAGTGCAGTCCTGTTTCGGTCTGTACAAACCCATAAAGCTGCTTCTTGGGGTCGGCAGCCCAAAAGCAGTGCTGTCTTGATTTGAAAAAATTGTTCTCGATCATGACTAATAGAGGTTACAACTGATTTTATATGTCAGGCCAGACAAGAATTCTGAGCCACAAATTTCCTGATGAAGTCTCTGAGTCATGGAATTTTAATGCCAGAAGAGAGCCTTGAGGTTATCTCACTAATGTACTCATACATGAAGTTAGCAACATGGAAAGTATGTGATTTGTCCAGGATTCATTGTTAGTCTAGTGACATAGTTACTGCTGAAGCAAAAATCTCTATCCTAGCTCTGTATTTGTTCTACTTTTCCTCTCTTAACTCTGTCACTTTGCAATCAAATGGCAATTTTTTAATTTCCTATATCATTCCCTATTTAAACATACTTTAAAAGATCTGCACAGGTCGAAACAATGGAAAAGCTAAAAAAAAATTTAAAAATCTCCAGTTCTCTACTGAAGGGAAACAGTATAAAAACAAAACACTGCTCCGGGACTGTGAAAGGTGAGGGTTTTAGTGGTCTGTAGTATGGACCTATCCAAAGAAATACAGAGACTTGGAAGTTCCACTCTGGCTGATCCCACTTCTCCTAGAGGGGAGAGTGTTTCTCACACCATTCATAGAATGCTCTTGACTACAACCAAAAGAAAACCTGACCAGATCAGCTTAAACACATCAGCTTACACAAGCAATCTGGTGATAATGAGGCTCTGGCCAGTCCTGAAGACTGACTCCACTCATCTGATTTCAGCTTGCCCACCTCTTCATGCTGTTTCATCCTCAGGCTGGTGGGAGTGAGTGGCAGCAGCTCTGTGAATCCTGCCAGACTCAGAGCAAGACGGGGGGCCATCTGTTTGTCCTGTGCTCCTATCTTAGGAAGCCCCTGGAAGACTTCCTCATGCATTTCATTGGCCAGCAATTGCTTACATGGCTCATTACTTAACCTGTCACTGGTTCTGAGGAAAGGGTTCACTTTTCCTAAAGCATGTCGCTGTGTGGAAGTGAGTGGATACCTCAACAAAATTGACATCTTCGATGAATGATTTTTAGGGACAGACTAGGATATTAGAAAGGCAGCTGGTTGTGCCCACTCTATACATTTTTATAAGCTATGTGCACAGAAAGGTATTTATTCAGAAAACAGTGCTCAGCATGACCAGGGCACTTGAAACTGTCACTCAAGGAATGGCTAAAGGAACAAGACATAGGACATGACAATCCTTGTGTATTTTTCAATACCATCAAGCAATTCTCCAGTTCTCAGTGGATACCAACTAGATATCTTACAAACTTAATGTGCAAAATTCTGATAGCGTCTACATGCCGATAACATCAGATCCCATGGTAAAGACTGAGACCCACATGAATGAGTGCCCTTCTTTCCCTTACTTGAGATACCAGCCACCTCTTTGTGCTGGTTGGTCTGGGTCTGACCAACTGGCTATAAGTTGGATGATCTCATGACCCCTTCCTTGGGTTTGATTAATTTGCTAGAGATGCTCACAGAACTCAGAGAAACACTTACCTATATTTAGAAGTGTAAAGGCTAAGAAAAGGATCCAAATAAAGAGCCAAATGAAGAAGTGTCTCAGCCAAGGTCTGGAAGAAATCCGAGCACAGAAACTTCTGTCCATCCACACTATGGAATATCATCGGTCAAACTGATAAGGAGAAGACTGTGTGTCTGTTGGACCAAGCATGTACTATGGAATATGATTTATGGAACAGATTGTATAATTCCATTTTTGTAAGTGAAGAGATGACGGGAACCCTTTCTTGCTTGGGGAAAAAAAAAATGATGAACCAGTAATCAAACTGAAATGGAAAACCATGAATGAATATAAATGAATGAACATAAATGAATAAGTTGAAATTTGATTAGATATGAGAGATTTATTTAGTATTTCTGTACAAAATGCTCATTAGTTAATATCAGAGGAAAAAAGGATTTATTGTCACAGTGGAGGAGCCTGAGAGATCCTACCTTAATCAAGGGAGCCAAAGACTCAGTACCAGTCTTGGGACAAATCAGGTCGTTTGGCATGTGAATAGATGCAGTGAGACAGTATTATACTTCTGTGACATTCCTGTTAGATGCCTAATCTGAATCTAATCAGAGGAGACTTCTGGCAAATTCAAATCAAAGGACAGTCTACAAAATAACCATAGTCTTCCCAAATGTCAACTTCATGAAAAATCAAGGAAAGACTGAAGAAATATTCTAGGATGAGGGAGACTAAAGGGACTTAATTAAAGGTGTGAAGTGTGATTCTGAACTGGATTCTTTTGCTATTAAGGACATTATTGAGACATTTGGTGGAATTTGAATGGGATTTGAAAGTTCACTGTTAGAGCATGTGAACTTTCTAGTTTCCTCATTTTGATGATCAGTTTGTGACTGTGTGGGAGGGTGTCCTTATAGACAAATGTCAAATAGACTTGAGTGGGTGGTTGAGAGTCAGGTAAGCAAGTTACTATCAAGTCCCTGAGAAGAAAGAAGATACTTGCAATTTTGGGTTTGAGTTTACAATTGTTTTCAATAAAAAAGTGACTACTATTTATACATCAGATGGGTTCCCAGAGGGAGTAGTGAGTCTGGTCAGGGGACTGATTGAATGAAGTTGAAAGTTTATTCACTGAGGTTGTTGTGCATCTGAAAGGTTGGTCTACATGACCTTTAAAGTTATGGAAAGACCTTTAAGATTCAGGGGAGATAGATATGGTTGAATTTGTTAAATGATGTTATGAATTTGTTATGATGTTTATGCTTTTACTTATTGCAAATCAAAGAGCTTGACCTCTCACAGCAAGCATTAGGTATTATTTAAACCTATTAGCTAGGGGCCGCCCCGGTGGCGCAGCGGTTAGGCACTGTGCTGTGAAGCTGGTGGCAGCAGCAACGCGAGTTCGACGCCCGGCTGGGGAGATTCCCACATGGTGTGGCAGACCTCTCCTGCCTCGCCTGCTGTTCCCCCCAGCAGTGTATTTCCGGCCATATGCCTGTTCTGCTCCCCACTCTGTCTCTGGTGAACCCTCTCACCACCCCACGCTTCTGTTCTGTGCCCCAGCTTATATGCATAAATAAATCTTTAAAAAAAATATTTATGGCTACTAAAGATATTTTTAAAAATAAATAAATAAATAAAACTATTAGCTAGAGGCTGTTTATACTAAGGTCTGTATGTAACTCCCCGTAAGAAGTTAGTGATGTTATTGGGTAAAAGGGCATTGACGTAAAGAGGCATATGACCTCGACAAAGTGGTCTGTAACAAATGGCAGCTGATCGGTACCAATATTCAACAGTTCAGACCAGGAGGATGTTTCTTTGAGTTTTGGTGATTAAAGGAGGACTCTATAAAGGTATGTGATTGGACTGGGTGTTGGAGCATGAGTAAGACTTAGGTATGCATGAGGTAAGAACAGCGGGGGAGCATATTCCATTCAGAGGTGTCTCCAGAATAGGATGATATGTCAGAGGACAATGCAGAGACTAGTCTGACAGGTTTGGAGGGTTTGTATGGGAGAGCTCTGCTTTAAATTCAGTATGGTTAGGGAGATAGGACTAGCTTCCATAAAAGGGAAAATGCAGGAGGATTCTAGTTACTGGGGCAGCTTCCAGGTATAAGATACTGTTAGTTTTTAGCTAATCAGATTACTTTGTTCATTTATCTTTTAATCTATTCAGATATATAAGATGTGAAGCAGGTATTCAAAGAGAAAATGACTTTCTCAATTTAAAACCAGATTGGCACATGTTCAAAGCCCATATACCCTTCTCCTACTTCTGCTGCTGCTTACACAGAAAGAAATGGAAAGTAGTGATACAGACTGGGAGTACTGACTCTATATGAAGAATATTGGAAAGAGGAGAATGTCTTTACCTCGTTTCATGTTGACGAAACCATGGGACATACTTGTGAGATTTAAATTATTGAGAAAGAGCATACAGTGTGAGAAAAGCGCCAAGGACTGAATCCCAAGGAACGTCTGCATTTAGAAGGTAGGGAGGAGCCTAACAGCATCTTGAAGAGGAACATCCAGGGAAGCTGGAAGAAACCGTAGAGTGTGGTATGGCAGAAGTCAAGGAAGAGAAGTGTGGTCAGCGAAGTAGAACACTCCAGGAGTTTCAGGTAGCCAAGAAAGGAGAAGTGTCCATTCGGTGCAGCGCCAAGTAGGGCATTGGTCATGTTAGCGAGTGTGATTTCAGTTGATGGTAGAGGAGGAAAATAATTGTGGTGGGGTGCACCATGGGGAGGGAATGAAGATCCAGACAGAATGAGTGGGGATCAGGATTTCAAGAAGCTTGCTCTGAAGAGGAGGAGAGAAAGATTACAGCAACTGGAGGTTGTAAATGGATTTTTGTTTTTCTGTTATCTTTAAGCCTGGAGATTTGACCAGATAATGAGGTAGAGAGAGGGAGGAGTTTGAGAGAAGAGAGGGTCTAATGCAGAGGGCAAGATTCCTGAGGAGAGCAGTCACTCCTATGCTTGTTGTCTGAAACGCCTGTCTCTCTCCTCTCCATACACCAAGAGTCTTTGTGTGCCCGTGAGGGCAACCTCAGTGGCCAAAGCCTGGCTGCCTGGTCTCTGCTATCTCCCAAAATATGATCCAAGAATAGCATATACAGGCACAGGCAGAATGATAGGACCTAAGACAGATGATGTTTAATTTAGTACTGTCTTTATAATGCTCTTCCTGGCAAACAGGTAAAAAGGAGAACAAGGGAATGAGAAGGAATGCATTTGCAGGCAGTGAAAGCTAGTTCTGCGGAAAACCACAGCATGGACCACTGAGTGTAAAGGGCTTCAGACAGCCCATCCAAAGATGTCTGCACTATACTTTCATAACTGGGAATGTTTTGCAACATGCTTTGTTTATTCTTTCATGGCCTCTTTTTCTGCTATTAAGTTCAAATGCTGAAGAGCATGTTTGCTTTGTAATAGTTGATAAAAATGTTTTGAATGAATGATATGAAACATGCCCCCCAAAACTCCACAAAAACACAAACAGAAACCCTAGTGCTAGACTGTAGGGTAGAAGTAAAGGCATAGTGTTAGTTTGACACTATAAGTGTTAGTAGGACTTAAGAGAGCCGAAATTTAGGAAGGGCACAGTTTCCATCTGCAGTGGGATGGGAAAATAAATTGTGGCATTCATATGGTAGAACAACTAGATTACAAAAATGAATGAGCTACAACAACATGCGTCAGCATGAATTAATGTCACAATCATAACATTGAGCAAAAGAAGGCAGACATAAAACAATACCTACTCTATGCCTCCATCTATAGAAAATTCAAAAACAAGCAACACTGGTCTCTGGCACTGGAACTCAGGATGGTGGTTATTTTTGGAGAGGAGAGAGGGGGCGATGATTAGAAAGTGGCTATAGGATGTCACCTGGGGCTGCTGGTAAAAGTCTCCATGACATCGGAGTATCACACAGGTGTTCACTTTGATACGCTTACATTTTGTGCACGTTCATGTGTGTATATTAAACTTCAGTAAAATGTGTTTTTAAAAAAAAATACAATGAGGAGCCTTGAAGGAAATGGTTGAGGAAGCTATAAACACCAGCAAGCAATTAAGATTTGATGGATGTTTTTTGACCTTATGAATAGCATTGTAAACTTCATTAGCAGCCAGTAAGGATTAACCAACAATTCTGTTAATGTCAGCAGAAGGTATGCTATGACTTCAGTGGATTTGTAGAGATTGGAAGAGCAGCTGCCAAATACGGGATAGCTGTACGTGTGTGAGGCAGCTTGCACACATGTGTACATACACATTTGTGTGTCATGTTGGCATCTCATGGGAACCTCAGTGTACCGTGTGGGTTCAGCCCCTGCACTCACACCCAGCAGAGTTTCCCAATTCCCTGCCTTTCATTCATGCATTCTGTAGCTGTGTTTACTAACTTTATTGAGCCTATTCAACCTTTACTCCTTTTTTATTTATGATTTTACTTTGAGTCCTTTAAGAATTGACTCCTTCAAGAACTGTATATTTGGGGGATGTTTTTAATCTCAGGCTCTGTTTAACTAACTCAGTTGATCTGTGTGCAGCAAATGCCAACCACTAATATTAGTTTGTCAAATAACGTTAAATCTGTTATCACTGCATAAAGTATATAGTATATCCCAAAGTGAGTAAGAATTATTTTTGGATTATTTTTTGTTTGTAATTGGCTTCATCAATGATTTTGTCCTTGAGGCCAGAAAAAAATGGAAAGTAATTTCCTTAGATGTCCAAGCTTCTTCACATTCAGGTTTATTTCAGGTGGACCTTTGCCTTCTTTGGAGGATAGTGACTTATTTGTGAGGAATTTTGAGTAGTTAGGCAAGGAAGAGATCTCTTTTGCAGAGTTTGTTAATTTTTCAAGAGTCTCTACTCTGCCAGGATCCATTTTTTTTCATAATTTCTTATGAATTACATAGTCAAGAAAGTTCTGTTAATAAATTAAAATTCCCAGGGTTTACCTATTGCATGTATTAGAATGAATGGAAAAGAAACTACGTCAAGTGAAAAGAGGATCTTATTTTTCTTTAGTTTGGACTGACTCCAGTATGATTCTAATTGTTGACATTGCTAATAAAGAGAGTATTTGACTTTTTTCTGCTTTTAGGAAACCAAGATAATTTCTGCCTATGTTTTAGACCAGTCACTTTGGAAGGTAACTTTCAAATGCGAGCCTCAGTAAGAAAAAAAGTTGGGGGAAGATTCACATGATGTAAGTTTAAATCTTCAAACTTAACACATTATCACAAGACAGCTATGTACACTTAAGGAGGATACCATACTTTGTAATGTTGAATTTATTCCTTAGTCCAATGATTTATTGGCCAAATCCACTATCTGACACAATGATTTTTAGAGCATTGGTTTAATTGTAAAAAAAATCCATACTTGTTAATCCACCCTGTACTTTTTTTGTTTTTGAACCCAATCATTTATTCATTTAAGCATTTAGCACATTTAATTATTTGCCAGCTCTGTGCTATGTTTTAGAGAGAGAATGATGAATAGAATCCAATCACATCCATCTTTAACTCAGTTCTAGAAGGGAAGTGAGATGTGGAAATTCTTACTTTGGGTAATCTGGGCTTATGATAGAGATATGCATGGTATGCTACAGAAACTAGAAGAAGACTAGCAGCTAGCAATTTGGGGGGGGGGGTGATGAGGATAGAGGGAAGTTTTCCAGAGAAGACATTGAGCTAAAGAATGTGTAGGAAGTTGACAAGTGTACATGGGGAGAACAAATTTTTGATGTTCCATGTTCAGATTTTTGATGTTGATGGTGATGAAGAGTCATTAAAGGGTTTTAAGTAGAGAAATAACTTGATCGTATTTACATTTTAGGAAAATTAGTGTGGTGCTGTGAGGGAATTAATTATAACTTGACTGAAGCTTGGTAAGAAGACCAGTTAGCAAATTATTGAAAGCGTACAGGTGTGAAAAAATTAGGAAGTAGAAAGAAAGAAGACATAATTTTGATATAGAGGAGGAAAACTGATTAACTGTGGTATTTGGTTGGATATTGATGAAGCAAGAGTCAAGTCTGACTCACCTAGTAACCCAGAGCAGGAATTTGGCGAAGTTAGTGCCTAGAGGAAAGGAGGTTTGGAGTATGAGATGAAAGGTAAGATAAGAGATTGAGATCATGGTTCTTCTGAGTCATCACTCGGAATTATCTTTATAGATATCACATGGAAGTCAGTTCTGAAGCTTAAAAGAATGGCATGTACTAGGGCATAGGTGTCAGAATTGTCCCCTTAGGATAATATTTGAAGCTTCTGTACCAAAATACATAAAACCAGTTTCATCCACAATTCCATTCTCATTTCCCAAGAAAATCATTGTTAACATCTGCAGTATTTCCTACCAGACCTTTCTGATCTTGTACTTTTCACACAGTTGGAACAACACTGTATCTATCATATGCATTTTTTCCAGTTAACATTAGTGCAATCTTACTGTCATCTTGTTAATATTATAAATAACATTGTATTTAACACTTCTCTACAAGGATAATTTCTTCTTTCATTTAAGGTTACAATGTTTTCTTAGTGTGGACTCATAGAGGTGAATAAGTTGGTTAAAAGATAACAAATATAAAGCTTTGCGTTTTATTAAGAGTGTTTCAAAATATTTGCATCAATTTCTACTCCCAATGACCGAGTTCTAACATTTAAGAGTTTTATTGGAGGAAGAGTCAATAAAAGAAAGATGATCCAGAAAGTTATGGTATGAGAAAAACTAATAGAGGATAAAATTTCTGGAAGGAAGCATTAACTGTAGTAAATGTTGTAGAGAGGTTACAAAATCTAAGGATGGATAGTAGATTTGTTCCTAGAGGTGTTGGTGTAATGGTAGGGTGTTATCCAGGTTACAGTGAGGTAAGGAATGGATGAAGTGGGTATTTTTTATTGTAGAATCACAGTTGTGAAGAGTAGAACAGAGTCACTGTAAAGTGACTACAGAATTGATGGAAGATATTATATTGTATATTTTTAAAGATGGGTGAGACTTAGGTATATTTGTGGGGATTGGAAAATGCTCAAAAAAGTGAGAAAGGAAGAGGTGTGGCACTGTAGGGACACCTCTTTTTCAGGGACAGAAGAAAGGGTTGTTAGCATGGGAGTGGATGCAGGTAAGCTGGTAGAAAGTTGGAGGAGTTTCTTTCTGATATAATAGAATGTATTTTTCGATGAGGAATAGAAGACAACACATTGGCTGAGAATGAAGGAAGTAGTAGAAACGTTCACTGGAGGTGAGGATATTTGGGTTTACTTGCTGGTGCAAGTGGTGGTCAGGGACCTGTTTAAGGACAACTGTGAGGGTCACCAAGCAATGTCACATGTTCTCTGAGATTGAAAACCATGAATATGCAGATTCTATCTGTCTATCTGGGAGATTTTCTCTGGCAGTACTTAGCATCCCACTTGGAGGGAAAAAGCAGAGTAATCAGTTGGTGATCTAAAAAAAGTTTTTCTTACAAGTGTATCTAAATAACTTTAAGTACAGAGAAGTCTATTCTCTCATACATAAAAAAAGAAAGAAACATATTAGCTCCACAGTAAATGGGTGGTCAAACTCTCAAATTCACTGTATTGATAGTTACATTTTGGAAAAGTTGATCTATCCCTATATGATGGATCTTAAAAGAAAAAAGGATATTTAAGGTTGAGTTAAGGAAAGAAAAAGGAAAGGTAGCATTACTTTATTATTCCCCCGTAATAATTTTTTTAGGAATACTTAAAAAATTAGCATCAAATCTGATTTTATGTCAAAGTAAAATGACTGCATTCTTTAATAGTTTTGCAGTACAAATGGTAAATGAGCAATACAATAGTTCAGGACTAACTTGTGTGAAGGATGGACAGTTGTCCATTTAAACATCAGTGAATGTTATTTTTGAGAAAAGTTCACAAAGTTTGAGTCTGAAAATATTGCAATGAAATAATTTCCTTTTCCAACTTAGCATTTTTTTCTCTTACGTGATTTTGAGGGACATCAGTTTTCAATGGATGTAAACAACCATTCTTGGGAACGGTAGCTATTAAATTGGTTTGAAAACTACTTGAAAATGATAAAAAAAAAATGTTATTTCCCAAAGGACTGCAGTAAGACTCATGATTTTTATGCTAATAGAAGGCCAGTTTTTACCACAAAAATTTCCCTGTAACCTTTCATGATTGAAAACATATTACTTGCATCAAAAACACAGGCAAATTAGTGAGGAGTGTTTCTAAAATAAGCTCAAGGGTTAGACATATAATTTGCGGATGACATGTCATGATAGTAAAGTGCATTTCCTTCTGTGTTTTGTTTTAAACTGTAGAAAGTATGTGGAACTCCCCAATTTAGGCTTCAAACATGTTTTCACAGCTGTAAAATGAGCACACTTGATTTTTTAAGGGACTGATTGTTTCAAGTGTGTGGGTTTTACTACATAATATTTATTTCTAACAATGTATTTTTTCTGTTTCTTTGTAATATATGTTTATTTAACTTTGCATCGGTACATTGAATTGTTAGGGAATTTGGCTGCATCTTTGAAACGGTCAGCCAGGAGCCTCCTTATTACAGGGCTAGTCTCTCTCTGGGGGGAAGAAACATGTTTATTGAGATAACATTGGCTTGCAACACTGTGTTTTAGGGGTATAGGTTCACACCTCTACAAATGCATGTTGTCACATCATGTATACCACCAAAATCCCAATAATCCTCCACCATAGTCCATTGGGCTTCCTCCGCCCTTTGCTTCCCAATCCCTCAACTTCTGCACCCCCATCGGTTCTGCAGATTGCTAGAGTTTGTTTTGTCTACCCCTTTGGTTTTTTTTTTTTTATATTCACACACATGAGTGAAACCATCCAGTATTTGTCTTTCTTCTGACTTATTTCACTTAGCACAGTCCTCTCCAGTTTCATTCATGTGTTCACAAATGGTGAGATTTCATCTTTTTTTTTTTAAGGCCGAGTAGTATTCATTACACACACACACACACACACACACACACACACACCCACACACACCCCATCTTCTTTACCCTGTCATCTGTTGTTGGGTACTTAGGTTGTTTCCATACTTTGTCACTGTAAATAATGCATTAACATACATAGGAGTGCATATATCCCTTCAAATTAGTATTTTTCTATTCTTAGGGTAGATACCTAGGAGAAGGGTTGCTTGATCATATCATAGATCTATTTTAAAGTTCTGAGAAACCTCCATACTGTTTCCACAGAGGCTGAACTAGTCTACATTCTCATCAACAGTGTATGAAGGTTCCTTTTTTCCCCCACACTTTAGCCAACACTTGTTTCTGCTCTTTGTACCAATGTCTGTTTAGCCCATTTTTTAGCCCACAATAGCTTAGGGTAGGGTGTCTTGTTTTTTCAATAATAGTTTCTTTCACAGTAAGTAAGCTTTTTAATTTGATGTAGTCCCTTGAGTTTATTTTTTTGTTTCCCTTACCACTGTACTCAAGTCCCCAAAGACATCCCTGAAACCAGTGTTGCCAAGTGCTTTGTCTGTGTTTTCTTCTATGAATTTTATGGTTTCTGGTCTTACATCCAAGTCTTTGATCCATTTTGAAGTTAATTTTTGTGTGCAGTGTAAGATAGTGGTTCCATTTCAATTTTTTGCATGTACTTTTGGGGTTGTTCTTTAAGGCATCTCTTTTTTTTTTTAATATATATTTTTATTGTTATTTATGTCTTTTACATTTTGCATTCCCCTTGGGTAGCCCACCACCAATTCACCCGTGATCCATCTCCATGGTCCCTTGTGTTCTTTTCTATTCCATTTTGTGCCCTTTCCCTTCCTTCCCTCCATCTCCTTCCTCCCCCTCCCCCTCTCCCCCCCCACTGATTGTCTCTCTCCCACCCGGCCTCCCTATAGTCCTGTTATAAGTGAAACCATTCGATATTTTTCTCTTTTTTCTGGCTTATTTCACTGAGTATGATCCCCTCTAATTCCATCCATGTCGCTGCAAATTGCATGTGTCTCTTTTAAGGAACAAAAATGAGATTTTGGAGTGCTGTGTTGAATAGACTCAGGTACATACCACAACTTAAAGGATACAGGAAACTGGTTTATATGGTAACAGTACCAGTAATCAAGATAAAAGTAGTCACTGGTTGATCACACTAAAAAGGGCTGTGTTCTATTATAAGGAGAGATCCTGTGAATCAATTCAATATTCACCATGAATGTCAGAGAGCTGAGGACAGAGTACATTATGGTGACTCTTCCAGCAAATTAAGGGCTTCTGCATCCAGAACATCATGTTTTATTAATCACTCTGGACTTGACTACAGAACTACTTGTTTTCTTAAGGAAATGTAAAGAGAGAGATAAATAACTTTTACTTCAGTGCAATTTAAAATTTCTAAAAAGTCATAGGAACTCCCGTGTAACTGTTTTTTTACTCATCTTCACCAATTGTTTAACTCTTGCCTTCTCACCTCCTCAGCAATATTTGAGAGTAAATTGTAGACATCCTGCCCCTTTGCCCCTAGTTCTTCAACAAGGGGAAGACTCTTAGAAAATCTATAGTATAGTTATCAGAAGCAGGAAATTCTATATTGGATTAGGTAATTATCTTGTGTCAAAGTCCATATTTGGATTTTGTCCATTGCCTCCAGTAAGTCCTTTATAGTATTTTTTTTTCCTGGTTGAGGATTCCTATTATGTATTTTAATAGCATTTAATCTGAAATGAATTAACTGTTTTAAGTGAAATGAATGAGGACATATTTTTCTCTGCATGCATATTCATGCACCTTCTCTGAAGCAGAGTGGCAGGTGATTTAGATAGCAGTCTCCTGTAGAAAATCCTTGTTTTTCATGGCTCATCCGTTAGTACCTTTTCAGCAGATGAATTACTTTCTGTGCAAGTGACCATTAGCTCTTACTAATTCTTGCTGTACAGGTATTTTTGCTTGTTAAAATACAGTATTACAATATCTTTTTTCCCCCAGTCTATCTTTTTAACATGCGGTAGATGCTATTTCATTCCATTGCAACACTCTGTATGTCCCTGATGAGATGGTTCCACAGTTTGCCCTGCAGCTTGTCTTTAGCTAAGGAAAGATGACAGGTGGCCACCATCTTTCTACTTAAGACCAACAATTCAGTTTCTTCTTACTGAGCTGTAATTAGTCTCTGGAATAAGTGAACAGAGCAGCATATGCTTGTGACTCCAAAATTGCGCAGGGCCTCTACATATCTGTCCCATTGAAAACTGCATGACAATTTTCTGTACTGATATTTCATTCTAGGAAAAATTGGCAAAGTTGACAGTTTGCTTCCAGTTCCTTTCCACAAGATATAAAGAATTCCTTCTTAAAAGACTAATGGCCTAAATAGAATCAAGTAATAAGAAAATCAGTCCAGTTTTAAAGGGTTATTTTGTTTAATGTTAAGAGTCCATAAAGAATTACATTATCATCTCATGTCTGTATCTATCTTGATTATTTAAATTTTATAAATGTTTGACTACAAAACGATATAACCTTCTTCCCAAAGTTTTCCTAGAAATGTTCTTTAATACTGCTTATATTGTCACTGTTTCCCTTTTTATTTAAGGATTTTTAAGACTTTTGAGCTTTTCGTACATAAAATCAACAGTGATATAATTACAATAGTTTACTTTTGCAAGAATATTATCTCTATTTCAAGATAGAACTTCAAACTCATTAAGCCCCAAATTTAATTTTTCACCTCAAGATACATCTATGTACTTACCTTTAGTTGACTTGTATTAGTAAATCTGAATGACATGCTTTGTGTGTATCATGTACTGTTAGGCTGATTGCATATAAGAGTAGCGGGTGTGTGATCACATGATCTGCATATGCTTTTTGGGTAGCACCTAAAGTGATGATGGGTAGATAATCTGCTATTCCACCTTTTAGAGGTCAAGACCAAAGCCACATGAGAGTGTTACCTATCAGCTAACTGCTTGTCTGGTTTCATTAAAGCCCAAGCTGCATTGCAGGCCAGTTTCTTAACTCTGATGCACAAAGGCCCGTGTGGAGCAGGGATAGATACCTAAATAAAAATCTTAGTTCTGTGACAAAGGCAGAAGAGGGTGAAAGGGTTGCCAAGCTCCCTACCCACCCTTCAGAATCTTTTTGTGCCCACTTATCCCACTCATTGTTCTCGAGCTGTGCCAACTACCTTTCAGTGTAGGGTTTTTTTCCTTATAATTTTTCAGATTCATGTCTAGTAGAGTAAGTTCACTGACTTTTTCTTTTTTCAAAAGGACAAAGCAAGAATGTAGAAGGCTTCCACATGAGTGGCAAATGATATTTGAAAGTGGGAAACCCATTGTTTCTGTGGTGATGGAAATATTTTCTATCTGCCACTGTCCAATGTGGTAGCCACTAGCCACGGGTGGCTATTGGGTGCCTGCATGTGATGACTGCCACCAAGGAACTAAGTTTAAATTTAATATCATTTTCATTAATTCTAATTTAAATAGTCACAAGTGATTAGTGGCTACCATTTTGAATGGTACAAGCTAGCACAGTCACCAGTTTGAAACCCTGGGCACATCCTTCCACCTCTCCTCATTCAGGCTACTTCCCTTAAGTAAGGATTATACTTCCCCTGATTCCTACATAGACTTAAGAACACGATAACATTGTGTAATAAAAGCTCTTTGGAAATCTTAGCATACAGAATATAAAATGATACCATTGATGTTACAGCACCCCTGCCTTTTTTTCATAGCAAAGCTAGAAGTAACCACTTTTTGTCGATTATTTCTGTCCTGTTGTTTTCTGCTGTCCTCCTGCTGATTATGTCTTTTAGCAAGGATAAACCAAGAGTCTTGCACAAATAGAGAGTGGAAGCAGCATTAAAATAATTTATTATTATTAAACTATTGTTGAAGCTTATTGGCTCTTAAAAAGGTTTGAAAGTGAAAATTGAAGACAAATCTTTAAAATAAAAACTTATTTTTAAAAAAGGAGTCCTTACTTAAAAAAATTGAGTCGAGACAGAGAGTTACAAAGAGGAAAATAAATCACACAGAATCTCACTCCACAGAATGAGTAGCTATTGTCAGGGTTTTGGTGTATTCTTTCAGGTTTTTGTTTTTTTCTTGTATATAGAAATATACTATTTTAGCCTGCATTTTCACTTAAAAACATATTATTAATATTTTTTCAATAAATACAGATGTACTTTAAAATACCTATAGATTTCTAGTTACACACAGAATACAACGTTATACGAAACTGAAGCATTGCACAAATAAAAAAATAGTCTCCCAGAACTCACATCCTCCCTGAGACTGGGTACTGTTTTCATATGCACATGCATCTGTGTGTACATGTAAGTTCATGTAAGTTAAAACTTTTATTTTTATAAAAACTAAATCACACTGTACATGCTATTACACTTGCTTTTTCACTTAGCAGCATATGTTTTATGCATTTGTTTCTTTTATGTATTGTTTATTGTAATCCACACAGGCTATTACATGACTTTGATGGTGAACTGATTTCAGTTGTTTTGCTGATAAAGCTAGCATTATGTTAAAGACTATCCTTGCATATGCATGTGTCTTTTTACTTTGTCTAGATTTCTACAAGTGAAATAAGGTGTCAAAGTGTATATGTTTTTACCACTTTTATGTTTACTGCTAGATTGTGCTACAGAAAAGTGGCATTAATTCAGCAGAAGTTTCCCCATACAGCATGGAGTTTCTTCAGTGGGTGTATTGCCATACTCATTTGGAGGAAGAAAGTTTACCCCATTAATTTTTTCATGTTAATTCTGGCTTGAAATTTGGCTAGATGAGCTTATACGTGTAGGTCCTTGGGAATTTTGAATCCTCCCACTTTGCCTGTAGTATGTTGATGCAACGCACTGTCTTTCCTTCGGTCCTGATACCTGGATTTTTAACCCCTCTTCCTCCTGTGTAACCATTTCTTCTCTTTCTGTAAAAGTTCGAGGAATAGAAAACTTGGTGACTTTGGGTTTCCTTGGCATACCCATAGAAAACATGATTTAGTGACTAAGAAACATCAGGCTAGTAGTCAATACTAAGCATTCCATTTGATTCATTCAACATTCCATTACTAATTGGGCAGGTTATGCAGTTTTGAATATATTGGATATAAAACACTTCCCTATTTTCTCAGTCACAGGAGTTTGTGCTTTATAGATACTCAGTGTGGTATAATGAGTTTTAAAATAAGAAGACGGTTGTCTGCTTCCTTGCCTGACTGAGTACTTTAAATCAATAGTTTTTCTTAGGTTCCAGGTACATGTGGCTTAAAATATAAATTTATGAAGACATCTTGCCCTTAAAGAGAATTAGAAATAAATTACAATATAAGTATGTGGAATAAAAACCCATGTATTGAAAGAAATAATGATTTGGGTTAGGTATAATTTGTAGAGTTTCCTAGAGGAAACTATACTAACCTAGGTTTTGAAGTTGATGAATTTTGACAGTACGGGAAGCACATTCTAAAGGAGAGTGGAGAGAATGCATGTGAAAAAAAAACCTGGGTAAAAAATTGAGTGCCAATTACATGTTGGAAATGGCATACAACCTTTTCCAATTGGAGTAGGTCATCTGGCCTGAGAAAAAATGCAGGTAGTTGAGGTAGGGAGCACACATAACATTCATAAAGTATATAAAGACTTTGAAGAATAACTGAATATTTCCTCTAAGAAAAATAACAGAGAACCCATCAATCCAGCATGCACTTGAATCCTTAGAGGCCTGAGTGGTCCCTGCCCACTGGTGCACTGCTGGGATGAACTGTTGCAAAAACCTTGCAACCCATTAAATTGATGGTGCTTCACATTTCCTGTGCTGCTGGTCATCTCCCAAAGTGTCGTCTTGTCTCACAGTGCTTCTTGCTTCTTTGTGACCCAGGATTGTGAACCCAAGCTCCAGTACAGCTCTGTCTTCTCAACTTTAAACTTCATTATCCCACTGTCCTTCAGGGACCCTCACCCGGCAAACGCCTAGCCCTGGAACTAACATACTGCTCTTTTTAATTGCCCCTGTACATCCAATGTTAGAGCTGCTGAGATATGTGGGGGAAAGAATGACGCTCTTACAGAGCTAGGTATCGATAAATCTATAGTTGCTAATGTCACTCGTCTTAAAACTGAGGGGCATTCCTCCTGTGCTTCCCTGGGTTGCTGTCTCTTATTTCACAGCATCTATTTCATCTTCTTTCTGCTAATCTCACATTTCTACCCTGAATCACCTTCCTGCTTCTTGGAGATATACTTGCTTACCCCTCAACTCTCATTCCTACCAGCACATCCAAACCCCATGCCTTGCCCCATTATTTCTTCTCATCAAAGGAGAAGATGTGCTCATTCTCCTCTGTTGGGCTCATCTACCTCCCCTACCATGGCTTTTGTCTCTTCTCACCCACACAGGGACATCAGTCTCTCAATTATCTTTTTGCTCTTTTGAATCCTCCGTCTCTCTTTTGGGTCCTACCCTTCAGCCCTCAGATCTTATAGTGGATGCCTGTGGTTTTATCTAACTAGTTAGTAACCCTCCTACAATCTAGT
The DNA here is from genome assembly GCA_004024925.1 of Scalopus aquaticus. Classification (NCBI taxonomy): domain Eukaryota; kingdom Metazoa; phylum Chordata; class Mammalia; order Eulipotyphla; family Talpidae; genus Scalopus; species Scalopus aquaticus. The sequence continues at coordinate 13,282 of PVIJ01013228.1, read as the reverse complement.
CAGATGGTAATGCTGGGAGCCAACATCTACGGAGTAGTTCTCCCTTTAAGCCACTGTTGATTGGTCCAGCACTTAAATCACGTACTGCCAATCACAGTTCAACAAGATTTTATCATGGAAATGAAATAATTTTTCTCTTTCTTTTGGTGCTTGGAAGTCAGAATGTATATATTCTACAACTATGGGAAGGCAAGTTCTACATGTGATTGAAGAGTAAAAAAAAAATACTAGTGAGAAAAATGTGTGTGGCGGGGGGGGAGAGAGAGTGAGAATAAATATAAATGAATTATAGCAGAGAGGCAAAAAGATTACTTCCTGAATTCTTTGCAAGCAGTTATTCTCAACCTTTTTCATGTCAGGAAACACACAGAAAATAGCACTATCACTACTTCCCATTGGGGGAAATGGACAAGGCCGTGGCACAATATAAACAGGCGAGGAAGCTATACTCTCCGGGGTTCTGAAAGAACACCCTGTAACCCATGCTCAGGTGGGATAGCTCTGTTCCAGTTTCAGTTTCCAGGTCTAGGCTTGGGCCCCAGCCCTCTGGTCCTGTGAAATACCCACATAACCTTCCCAGACATGTCAGGTCCTCCCAGCTGCCTTCCTGCACTCCCATGTGCTCTAGTAACACCCAGGGCCCTGTGCTCTAATTGTTATTTGTCTGTACTCCCCAGTGTACTCTGGCCCCAGGAGGGAAGGAAGCACATCTGCCTTTTCATCATTAGCACCCCAGTGCCTTGAGTGTGGTAAACATCCCGAATGAAGGAATTATGCCCCAGCTAAGATTAACAAGAAAATTGTTATTGGAACAAAGTCTTACGAGTAAATATTCTTTCTTTTTCAAGAAGACAATTTTGAATGGGCGCCCTGGAAAGAAGAGTGCATGAAAATTGTTGTCTTTTTTGGCATCATCCAGTAGTTTTGTCAGACCATCAAATCTCTCTAAGTTTCTCATATTTTCACTTGAATTTGTTATCTTAGTAGTCATATTGGAAAATAAGACTCAAACCATTTTTAGAATAATAAATCTCCTGTGGGGAAAAAATGCTTCAAATCCTGAGAATAAATATAGGCAGAACAATCTGGGAAATTACTTTTTTGACACTAGCAGAATTACGCATCCATTCTTATTTATCAAACCTGATGCATATAGGAAGGTTAGTCTCTTAGAAGGTGAGCCTCCTTCCCTGGGTTTCCTTCTCTCTTTTTCTGGAGGTAGCTCTTTACCCCAATTTGCAGCCTGTCACAGAATTTCCAGGTTCCCTGTTTCAGTTCCCTTTGGTGTGAGAGAATCCAGACTATGACTAAGTAAAGCCACATGGTCATTAATCACTTAGCTTGGTCCAGTTTTAAAGCACTTAAAGTCTTTTCTAGGGTCTTTTTCCATGCCTTTGGTTCTTAGACCACACCACTGTGGCTTACAGTTAATTTGGTAAGACTCCAGTTTGCTTTGAATTCTAGTTGAAGTTTTTTATCTGCTTTTGGAAAAATAAGGTTCTTCATTAGGATATACACATACCACTATTTAACCCCAAATATGGAAGCTGTCCTTTGGCTCTCTCCAATGGTTGGTCTGACTTCTTGGCTTAAACCTTAAGCCTTTTTGCTTATGTTTCCCTTTGGTTTTGTACATTTCTTAGATTTTTGGTATAGCTATTAAGACTCCTACCCTGCCTTTTTTCTCTTCTGTTTTTGTTTTCCTATCAACCTTCTGTTATGTTTGCAAAAATTTATGATGAAAAGAGATATGATTTGCTGCAATTACTTAAAAACTTGGGAGAAAATTACATACATTTAAGTTATAATTCTAAATAAGTTAATTTAAATGTGTGGTGTACTTTCTAATAAAGTCACCATTGAATTGGAGTGGAGTCTGAGATACAGGAGGCCTCCTGATGAAGTCATTTTAGACTTAATCTAGAAAAACAAATATGTGGTAGCAGCATAGAAAAGCTTGAAGAAGAGGGTTGAGTCAGGACTTAATCTTACTACTTGTCCTGTAAGTAGACTCCTTGACTCTACTTTTGACTTCTAAATTACTTTTTTCATCCTCTTGTAGCCACAGTGGCCTTTCAAAAATGTGTATCTGAACACTTTGCTCCATGACTGACCCCTTCAGGGCTTACCTCGCCCTGAGGGTAGAGTACAAACTGATGTATAATTCTTGCATGATCTTACCTTTGCTGTGGTGGCTCTGCCAGACTCCTGTTCTTCCCACCCCCAGCTTCAGTTGGAATGAAATGCCCTTGAGGGCTTCTAGTGCTCCCTTTTCTTCTTCACTTCCTGATCTTTTCAACATGCTTTCTTCTCAGCCATAGACTTTACTTCCTGCAGAAGCCTTTTCCTCCTTACTCATGTCAGGTTAAGGCCCCTTCTCTGTAATGCCTTAGCCTCTGTACATCTCCTCCTTCAGGCATCGTACTGTGTTGCCACTGCCTGTTGACTTGTCCCCATCCTCCCACTAGCTTGTAGGCCATGTAAGGAGAAGACCATGCATGTCCGGTTCACTGCTTTAACTTTAGACTGTAACCAATGAAGATACTCAGTGACTATTGGTCAAATAATTATAATGCTACAAGGTGGAAACTGTATGATTGGTTTTAAGAACAGACAACAAATTGATGGAACTGAAAAGCAACTCTGAAGTACATATTACATGTATAAAAATTCAATAAGTGATAAAATCTGCATTATAAATACAAAAAGGAAAGGAGTGTTTATTTGAAAAATGGCACTGCTACAGCTGGGTTATCAATTTAGAAAAAGGTAAGACTTAGAAATGGGTCCAGTATGATACCTGAAAAATGCTTACTAGGGATTGAAAAGTTAAATATTTTTTAAAAAATAAGGCAATGGGTGTGGATAGTTATAAGGAAATACTCATTTGTAGGGAATACATTAAAGGGACTGTTGTAGGGAAAGGATATTTTTAAGCTTGGATACGGTCACAGATTCAAGTACAAAAAAAAATTTAAGAGTAGAAAACATAATAACATCCTGGGGAAAGATTGCAGTAAGTATAACTGTAAAATGAGGCTATAATACAATATAAAAAAGAATAAGAAAGAAGGCTTAATATCTAGAGTGAGGGAGAAAAACTTTCACTAAATGAAAATCACTTCAATTTTACTTGTGGTGACAGAACTGTTAAAAAATACTGATATTTTTTCCTATCCAACCGATAAAGTTTTTTTTTTCAAATAGGTCAGAACGAGTGAGGACATGGTGAGCAGGTATTCCTATGTATTGTTGAGTACCAATATAAACTGATAGTATTCTCTCTGAAGCAGTTTGATTCTCTCTGTATCATTACCAATTGGATATGTACATTAACTCAGTAATTCTAGTTCTAAGGTTAATTTCCATAATTTAGTAAGTCTAGGTTAAGGAAAAATTTTAGATACAGATAAAGCTTTAAAAGTTGGTATTATCAAAATGTGAAAATTACAGCAAAAATTAGAACTAGTCTAAATGTTCAACAGTCAGAGGATAATTAAGCAATAGCATATCTAATTGATAGAATAATATATAACTACTGAAAATGAAGATGAGCTACAGTATAGGAAAAGATTTTCATAGTATATATATCTAATGAAAGACTCATAGGCAGAAGGTATAAAGGACTCATAAATGAAAAATAAGACAGCCAATTAACTCACTTAAGTTAAGATGATAACCAAATGATCAGTAGGCTTTTAAAAGTCCACACATTATTGCATATCAGGGAAATGCAAGCTAAAACAAGATAATACTACACACTTATCAGAGTGCCTAAAATTAAAAAGACTGACAAAAACCAAATGTTGGTGAGGATATGAAACAACCGGAACACTGTTTCTCAATGCTAGGGATAGTATGAATTAATCCAATCACTTTGGAAACCTCTTTGGCAGTATCTCCTCAGGTTAAATATGCATCTATTCTGTGGCCCAGCCACTCTACTCCTTCATAGCTGTGCAGCAAAAGTGACTTTGTCTACCAAAAGACATAAACAGTTGTTCAAAATAGCCCAAAGCTGGAAACAACCCAGCTGTTTATAAACAAGAGACTGGATTAATAAATTGTGGTATATTTCTACATGAAATACTGTATGGAAATAAAAGAACAAACTAGTTATATAACATGAATGGGTCTTGTGGCTGTTATGTTGACTGAAAGAAGACAAAGGAATACAAACTAAATGCCTCCCTTACATGATACAAGAACAGGCAAATTAAATTGATAGTGATGGAGGTGGTATAGTGGTTACCCTGGGAGAAGTGATTGGAAATAAGCAAAAGAGAACCCTTTGCTGTGATGAAAATGTTCAATAGGTTGATCTGTGTGGAAGTTCCATAGGTGTAGCCATATGTCCAAATTCAGTATGCTGCATTTCATATGCTTTCCTTTACATGCTTCTCTTGGATTTAAATAATGTGTGTTGGGGGGAAATAACATGTGGCCTTGATAAAGTCACTTAATTTCCCTATCCTACAGGATGCTCATCTGTAAATAGTAGCATTTGATTTGCTAGTTTGTTCCTCGACTAGCACATGCTCAGTGTACAATAGATGACAGTTTATTGTCAACTAGAAATATTTTTAGGTGTTTCTGATATGTGAACTATGTATGAGTTGAATATATAATATGGTTGGAGAAATATCAAACACACCAAACTCCCTTATACATTAAAAAAGTTAAATTCACAATATATATATAATGGACTATACAACTACCAGTGTAGTTGGTGGGATTTTTCTTTATCTAGCTTGTAAAAATGTTGAATGGGTGTTGCTTTTGTAATGGAAACATATTAATCTTACTTTAAACATTAAAAAATTTTCAGACAATGAGCCAACAATTAGTATGACCCCCCCCAAATATATTAATATTTTATATTAATTGAAGACTATTAACTTCAACAAGAGAAGTGGCATCATTTGGTTTTAAGCATCACCATTCTAAAGGGATATAAATAACCTAGACTGTGTTCAGAAGAAGCCTGACAAGGATGGTAAAGAGATTTATGGTTATGACGCATGAAAGAACTACTCATGGTGCTCTCAGAGAAGAAATACGCAGAAGGAGCTGATGGCTATTTTCATATTAGGAAGGCATTCATGTGACAAAGAGTTTGTTTTCTCCATGGTCTCATGCAGGACCAGTATCAGCAGGTAGAAGCTATTCCAGGGAGCCACCTTCTGGGCTTTATCATGCTCTTTGTGGCGATACTAGTCACTCCTTTATATAAGAAATTAATTGAGTGCTACTCTGTTAGAGGTGCTCTCCTAAGCATAGAGGTCAGAAAAAAGTAAGGCACGGTCCCTGCGGTGAGAGTGAGAGTGGAAGCTTTGAATCATTACAGTAGTGTTTTCATTGCAATGGTATATGTATGAGCAGAATGTCCTGAGAGCACAGAGGAGGGAGGAGTTGGAGAAGGTCGCATTTTATTTGAGTATTTTTTTAAATATATATTTTTATTGTTATTTATGTCTTTTACATTTTGTATTCCCCTTGGGTAGCCCACCACCAATTCACCCGTGATCCTTGAATGATAAATTAATCTGTGTTTGCCAAGCAGCCAGGCATGAATGTACATGGGGCAAAAATCAGAGCTGTGTTCTGACAAACCTGTCAAGGTGTGTTTGGGACTAGATTTAAGGACTTTGTATGTCCTTTGGTGTTTTTTTAGTGCTTGTTTGTTTTAAAGATTTATTTATGCATACAAGAGCTGGGGTGCAGGCCAGAGATGTGAGGTGATGAGAGGATTCACCAGAGACAGAGTGGGGAGCAGAACAAGCAGACTGACTGAAGTACACTGCTGAGGGGAGTAGCAGGCAAGGCAGGAAAGGTCTGCTGCACCATGTGGGAAGCTCCCTGGCCGGGGATCAAACTCATGCTTCAGTGGCTGCAGATAGCTTCATAGGCTGAGACTTAACCTGTTGTGCCCCCAGGTAGGTCCTGTATGTCCTTTTGTAACCAATGAAAAGCTATTAAAATTTAGAAAAGAGAATTGTGTTTGCTTGAGGAGAGTTAATTCCAGCCACAGAGTGTAAGACAAACTGGATAGGGGGAGACTGGTAAAGGATGCTAGTTAGGAAAAAACTGTAGTCCTTGGGTAGCAGATGACTGGGAGCTGAGTGATAGTAGAGTTAGGGAATTTAAACTGCACACAACTACTCTTCAAGTAGGCTGAGCAGGTCCTAATAGCAGAGTGGTTCACTAGCTTAGAAGGAAGGGAACAATAAAGAATTGAGGGTCCCAGGTCACTAGCTTGGTAAACTCGGAGCCTGCTCAACTTGGCCTTACCCACAGGGGCTTTAGATCACAAATATGGGGGCAGGAGAGTAGACAGCTTGACTTGAGTCTAAGCTCCCTGAGGGGCAGGTACCATGTCTGCTCACTGCTGTTTTGCCAGTGACATAATGAGTATATAGACAACTTGCCACCCTCCCCAGCATGTCTTAATTTAGTGACAATACATGGACTTTTGTGTTTTATTCTTACTATCAATCAAATTAATCATAGTATCAAATATTCATAATATTTAATATCAAGTTAAATATATTACTAAATAATATTTCATTATATCAAATAGTAGTACGTTTTGGAGGAATTTGTTCATTTGCTTATGTAACAAACACCAAGTGACCACTGTATGGCGGGTGGTTCTGGAAGAAACAAAAAAGACAAGCAAAAAAGCAAACAAATAAAAATCCATGCCTTCACAGCATTTTCTTTTCTAGTATGGGGAGACAGACAATAGGAAAAAAATTATAAAGAAGCAAAATGGGTAGTACATTGGATGGTGTTAAGAGCTGTGCAGGAAAAGCACAGAGCAGGGAGAAGGAGTGTTGGTATCTGCAGTTTGCAGATTTTGTGTCTGGTCAGGGAAGACATGATGGAGAAGGTGATTGGCAAATAAAGTCTTGAAAGAAGAGAGGAAGTGAGCGAACAGGTTGTTAGGAGGAAAGAATAATGCAGAAGGAAAAGCAGATGCAAGACCTTGGATGGAAGCTTGCTGGGTATGTGAAGAGGAACAAGAGACCAGTGAGCCTGGAGCAGTGTGTGGAAGGTGAGGTGAAAGAGGTGAGGGGGGGAGAGGAGATGTGGTCAGAGACGTGGGTGGATTGGAGTCAGGAGGCTGGTGGAAAGATTTGTCATTTTCATGAGTTAGGAAACCATGGGAGGGTTCAGCAAAGCATATCATGCCCTGACTGACTTGTTAGCAGAATCACTTTGGCTGCTATTTAGAGAATAAATTGGAGAGGAAGCAAGGGCAGGGACTGGAAACTGCGTGGGAGCCCAAGAGAGGAGGGCTCAGACCAGGATAGAGTGACAGAGGTGGCAAGAAGGAGTTGCATTCTGGATATGGTTTGAAGATTGGGATTGCTGACAGATCAGATATGGGGTATAGAAAGCATCCCGCCCACCGCCCCCCAATATTGCAGACACTATCAGGAACTTAATTTGAAATTGCTATGTTCGAAATGCCAAAAGACATCCAAGTAGAGATGCTAAGTAGACAGCTAGATACACTGTTCTGAGGCTGAGGGGAGAGGTCCAGGGTAGAGATATAAAGTCAATTCTGAGGGAACTTACTACTGTGAGCAGAGTTAATGGTTTGAACACCCAAGTCGGGAGAGGGGAGGGAGTGCCACACACAGCTCTACTTTAGAATCATATAAAGGTCTCTTGAGGAGATTTCAGATTATGTTTTATAGACACCAAGACATTTTATCGATTGGATAAATTAAGTAGCTAACTTGTTACCCAAACTAAAAATATATAACTTTTAAAGGACAGTGGATTTTAAAATCATATCTTTTGTTCTTTTCCGCTTACTTTTTAGTTTTGCTTTAAAAGGTATAACATCTTTCTTAAGTCAGTAAAATTGGTAATTTCTTAATGTAAGTGCCTTTCTTCTAAATCTTCCTTTCTTTAACTTGTTTTTCCCTTCTCGTTAGCGTGTGTTCACAGGCTGCAAGTTAACTTTAAAAATGTAAAATGTTGGTAGGAAGTAAAGCAGGGTATACCAGACTATCCCCTGATTTATGGAATAATAGTTACAAGAAGTCTAGGAGGAATAAGTCATTTTCATAGCTTTTTTTATATAGCTAAACACTTCATAATATATAACACTGATAGCCTTTTTATTATACCATTACTTTGAAGACTGAGTATTACTCACTTTAGTAAGATATTATGGAAAATAGCCATCTTGATGAGAGCAGCATGAAATGGGAATTTGTTTATTACTTATTGAAATCTTTTCCCCTTCTTTTACTATTTAACCTTCTACCTGTAATTAATTAGCATTTCTTAAGGGTTTATGTTATAGAGAGTACTTGATCTTATCTGGAATGTTGGGGCAATTGCCTCAGACACCACCAGAAAAAGATAAATACAGAATTGAATCGGTGAAATAGTGGAACTTCATTCTTTCTTCTAAGAAACATTTATGGCGAGTCAGCTGCATTTCAGGCACTTCATTTAATCTAGTAATGTTAGATGTAGAGAAACTAAAAACAGTTTGGAAGAGTGGAACACAGTAAGCACTATGGCAGAAGAAAACAGAATCATGAAGCCCTGGAAGGCAGCAGCAATGGATCCTCTCAGCTCTACATCGTCAGCTTAATGACAGGCACTGACACTCAGGTAACATCCTGTGTAGAGTGCAGCTTAAGAGTGTGTATGCATTTACTCTGCACAGCAGCCCTGCTGAAGGAGGGGCTCTAATAGCTCCACTTTGCACTTGGGGAAACAGAGATGGAACTTGCTCAGCCTGGTAAGTGGTAGAGCCAGGCTATGATGCAGGAAGGGATCACTTTTGTGAGTGCTTCCTTTCTGTGAGTCCCCGTGCACAATGCCTTTAAATACACTGATCTAACGAATCCTTGTAACCTCACATAGAGGACAGTCACCCCAATTCTATACATGAGGCTGCAGAAGCTCAGCCAGGTGATTACCCAAAACCACACAGCCAGTAGGTGCCTGTGTTGAGACAAAGGCCCATGTCTGGCGCACAGTCAGTGCCATAGTAACACCTCACCTCAAAGAGGCCAGGAGGGGAGAGGTGCCTTGCACTTAAGTGTGTTGACCACAGCACAGCTGGTTACCTGACCAGGCAACTTAGCGTCAGGAGGGAAAAGCAGGCCAAGGTGCACTTACCTAAATATTTGTTCAAGAATAATAGTAAGCCTAAGTACAAACACCACAAACTGTTATTTTAAGTGTGTGGAATAGTATTTAATTTCTCTGAGGGCACACATTGAATTAATAAATGGACTACAGTATTCTACTGCACACCACTCTGGTGTTGCACCAATAATGAATTTCCTTGTTTTTACCTTGTTTATTTGGATTTGGGCATGTGTTACTTTGTAATTGATCCTAAACCTTCATTTTAGAAACAAATTAGTGATAACCTGATGATCACGTTCTTTAAACATGTTTTAATGGGATTACTAAGTATTTCATTATCTGAAGGCACTTAATGCTCTGTCAGCATGGGTTCTCCCAAGCAATGTTCACAAATTAGTTAGAACAGAAGTGAAATAAATTCCATCTTGAAGATTTACTTGGGTGCCATTAGTTGCGGGTACATTTCTTAGGTTTTCAGCTTCAGAACTCAGCATGAACAAAAATAATCAAAAAACGATTTCTTTTTTCTCCAAGTGATATTATGGTTTTGAAAAAAGTGTTATTCTCTTTCTCAGCAGAATTTTGAAAGCATTTTTTTATTAGATTAGCACTCTATATCAAAATTGCTGCCTGTTCCTGCACTGAATTCCATTTTCTTTTTGATCTGTGACACTATCGATCACAAATCAGTACTATATTTATAAAAGCTTCATCTTTCTCTATTTTTTCACTCATGTCATTATCTTTCAAAACCTTTTCTGCTGTAGAAAAAGAGTCTTAGGGGAAATGTAATTCTGCTTAGTGATGACTATTCTTAATATTTTGTTTTTTTATCTGCCCAGGCTTTTTCTTTACCTATGCATATCCATATATAGGTAAGACAAATGCCTATATAATTGTGGGCATTCATACCAAATAGGTGTCAAACTGCATCTTTCACTTATTTTTTAAACTTTTATATCAACAAATAATGTCTTTATAGCTTAATCAACTTTATGCTCTGCTGTACTTCGAAGTCTGGCTTCTGCTTACCCTGCTTTCAGACAGCCTCACTTTAATCCAATGATAGGAGCTCCTGAGGGAAAATGCCTGCTGTACATTTTTAGTTTTATATTCCATATAATTATGTTGTAACAAATGCCATTTTCAATGGCTGGGGGATTTTGCTTTTTGATAAATATCCTGTTTTAAATGGTATCACTTTCTCAGTTCACTTTAGTTATTCCTAATATAGTCGAGGTCAAAAAAATTATTTTATGCAAGCTCAAATAGAATGAAAACTATTTACTAATTTATGGGCCACTGCAGACCTTTGTGTGGTAGTCTTTCTCCCTTTAACTTTAGCCATAACTCTTGAACTAAGTTTCACTTACCTGGAAAAGTTGATGGTATCCTAATTAAAATGACAATACCTACTAGGTCAACTGGTTTATCTTAGAAGAAATGTTTGTTCTTGAATGGTAAGAGCGTGGAGAGACCTTTTATAATGTGTGCTATTCTAGGGACTATTTTTATGGTTTCACAGACACCCACAGCTTCGTAATCCATTGTTTGTGTGTCTGTCTTCATTTCCTCACTTGATTAAAAAGCATGAGAGTTGAGTCCCTGCTCCTAGCAAATGATAGAACTGGGGTTCACCCTCAGGAATGATTACAGAACCCACGTTTCTAGGATTCATGAAGAGGTGTGTGTGTGCATGTGTGCGCGCACGTGAATACACATACACACACACACATATACACACACACATATTTCAAAGTGGAAGAAATAACTTTTGTTTGGGAAGGTGATTTTATCCATCCATTAGCAAATGGATGTGTCTGATGATCTGTTAATATCTGCCCCAAAAAGATAGTGGTGGGGGGGATGAAAATATCCTGAGATCTTACTCAAAAATGCCCAATATAGATCTAGTTTCCCTGTTCTAATGCCTGCTCAGCTCCCCCCTGTTGACTTTTTTTTTTCCTTTTGGCCACTATTTCAAGATCTCATCTAAAAAGTAAATGTTTTGTAGTTTATTTTGGCATCCACCATAGCATATTTTCTTTCTCCCATTTCCATTTTTGTTCCTGACTTATTTTCTTCTGTCTGTGTGGAACTGAGGCCTGTAGCCAGGACGTCCTGAGCATTGGAGTCCCACCCGAGGTTTGCATCTTGGCTCCGGCATTTGCATGGTGTTACTTCTGGCAAGTCTGCTCAACTGTGTGTGCCTCGGTTTCCACAGCAGTAAACCTGGAATAATGCAGAATCAACAGAACTAACAGGAGAGTCCAACCCCATAGGGTTAGTATGAAGTCTAAATGAGAAAAATGCATATAAAGGGGAACCTTACCTCTGAGAGCAAGAGCTCAAAACTTAACCTTTATGCCCCTTTTACTCCTTTAAGTAATATGAATTGTGCAGGGTGCCTTACACTTGCATGTTCCCTCCCCCTGATCTCCACCCCCACCCTGCACTTGAATAAAAATTGGAGCAGGGCAGACAACTGCCACCAGCCTGCTTATTCTCTGATTAACTCCTCCAAACACACACCTGTTTCCTGTCTTCTTCTGATAACACAGAAGACTCAAAACAGAATCTGATTCACTTTAAACAATGACTTCGTACGCAGAACCTTTCTGGAGTAAGATGCCTGCCCTTGTGTGGGTATCCACGTCAGCTCCATGACTGGCCTGACCTGGACGCGTGTCAGTCTCTGCCCTGTCAATGTTTTGTCCCCCTGGCTCAGCTGTTAGTGATCATGTGCTTTCCCCAGTGGTGTGGTTCTGGCTTGGTAAGAGTTGTCTCTTGAGGCTTTACAGTGTTACCCCTTTTTCCTTAGTGCAAATGTAGTTAATGGGATAGGCGATGTCTTACCAAGAAGCCAGATTTTTGAAAATATTTGTCTACTTAATGAGAGTTTTTTTTAATGCTCACTTTTTCCTCATTGCTTTGGCATAAAAGACAATTCCTTGTGTACATAGTCACTGGCCATCTGTTTTGTGGGTTGTAGATTATAGAGTTTATCTTTAAACTTAATGTCTTTGGGTTTTTAACCTTTTTTTGGATGCATGTTGGTTGAATATATTGGAGACTTGACATACAGAGAAATAAGTACATTCGGTTTTTTTTAAATAATGAAATGTTTCCTGCTAAAATTTTTCAATGTGGTAAGATACATAAAATGTACCATTTTAGCCTCTTTTGAGTGTACATTTTGATGCATTAAGTACATTTATATTGTATGTGACCATCAGTTTAGGACAGATGAGATGGTTCTGCAGAGTCTGCAGAACCATCTCATCCATCCTAAACTGAAGCTCTGTATCCCATTAAAACACTAACTCCCTTCCCCCGCCCCACCCACCAGACCCCACCCCACCCAAATCCCTGGTAACCACTATTCTACTTTTTGTCTATGAATTTGACTATCTTGAATACCTCATATAGGTGAAACCATATATTATTTGTCCTTTTGTGACTGGCTTAATGTTTTTCAGGTTCCTCCATGTAGTAGCTTGTGTCAGAATGTCGTGCTTTTTTTTAAAGTTGCATAATTCTACTTATTGACAGTGTGATTATAAAAAATATTCTTCACTTCTCTGAGTGTAATTCCTCAGATATACTATATCTATATATTTTATAGGCAATAATAATATCTACATGTTAGATATTATTGGTAAATTTAGTTACTAAAGTTAGTAAATTTTTATTTATTTTTTAACTGTATTTTTTAAATTTAATTTATATCCTTTACATTATTGTGTATCCCCCATAGGTTTCCCACCACCATTTCACCCGTGAACCATCGCCATAGTTCCTTGGCACTTTTCTCCCCTATTTTGGTCTCTCCTCCTCCCCCTCTCCTGTAGAATGTCTCTTATTTGTGATTGCCTACTAGTTTTTGCCTTTTTTTATGTTTTGTGTTCTGTTTTCTCCTTCTGATTTCTCATTTGCTCTCTTATAATCCTCCTATAAGTGATACATGTCTTTTTAAGGCTTAATACTGCCCCATTGTCTTTAGAGACTTGTTTTCTGCATTTTTTTTATTGTTATTTATGTCTTTTACATTTTGTATTCCCCTTGAGTAGCCCACCACCAATTCACCCGTGATCCATCTCCATGGTCCCTTGTATTCTTTTCTATTCCATTTTGTGCCCTTATCCTCCCCTCCCCC
>PVIJ01013227.1:0-46036 GCA_004024925.1 Scalopus aquaticus | reverse complement strand
GTTTGGTTTCAGTATTAGTGCAATGTTGGCTTCATAAAATGTACTTGATAGTAGTCCTTCTTTCTCAAAAAATTTTAAAGAGTTTTTGTAGGATAGGCACCAGTTCATTTTTGAATGTTTGGTAGAACTTATTTGTGTAACCATCTAGACCTGGGCTTTTGTTTATTGGAGGGTTTCAATTGCTGTTTCAGTTTCACTACTTGTAATATGTTTGTTTAGGTTTTCTATCTCTTCTTTATTAAGCTCTGGATAATTACATAGTTCTAAGAATTTGTCCATCTCATCTAGATCACTGAACTAGTTTGCAGATAACTGTTGGTAGTAATTTTTGACTATCCTGTGGATTTCTGCTGTATCTGTTGTAATTTGTAATTTCTTCTTTTTCATTTATGATCCTATGTATTTGAGTTTTCTCCCTTTTTTTTCTTTGTGAGCCTCGCTAGAAGTTTGTTTGTTTATTTTTCAGTGAACCAGCTTTTGATTTCATCGCTCTTTTGAATTATGTATTTTATTTATTTCTGCTTGAATTTTTATTAATTCCTTTCTTCCTCTGGTTTTGGTGTCTTTTTGTTGTTGTTTTTCTAGTTCTTCAAGATAGGAGATTAGGGTTTTTATTTTTTTATTCTTTCTTGTTTATTGACGTGGGCCTGTATTGTTATTGATACATACTTTCCTCTTATTACTGCTTTTGCTGTGTCCCATGTATTCTAGTAAGTTGTGGCCCCTGCCATTTTTCTCTCTATATTTCTTAATTTCTTCATTGATCCAGTGGTCTTCCAGTAGCATGTTCTTCAGTCTCCTTTTAATGGGGGGAGTTTCTTGCTTTCTTTTCATAGTTGATTTCTAGTCTGGTGCCTTTATGTTCAGAGAAAATAGTTGGTATGATTTCAGTTTTTATGTATTTGTTAATGTTTGTCTTGTGTGGATAGACCAGTATATGGTCTATCCTGGTGAATGATCAGTGTGCACTTTAGAAGAATGTGTATTCAGTATCTTTTGGGTGAGGTGTCCTATGGATATCTGTTAGGGCCATGTGATCTAGGTCTTTGTTTAGGACTATTGTGTCCCTGTTTATTTTCTGTCCCATTGCTCTGTCCATTGGTGAAAGAGAAGTATTGAAGTCTGCTACCACATATGTGTTTTCTCCAATGTCTATTTTTATATTTTAACATGATTGTCTGCGTATTTTGGTGCCCTTCATTGGGTGCATATATATTGATTAGTGTTATAACTTTCTGGTGTACTGTCCCGTTGATCATTATGTAGTGTCCATCAATGATTCTTGTCATCTTTCTGACTTTGAAGTCCATTTTATCTATAGTATATCTACTATTTTAAAAGTATATCTACTATTTTATAGGTACAGCTGCCCTGCCTTCTTTTAGGAGCCATTCTTTTGTAGAATCATTTTATAGCCCTTTACTTTTAGTCTATGTTTATCTTTGGCTATTAGTTGTGTTTCCTGGAGGCAGCAGATGGTTTGGTTCAATTTTATTATCCAATTGGCTACTAAGATTCATTATGTCTTTTGTTGGTGAATTTATTACATTTACTTTTAGGACGTTTAGGATTATTGACACCTGGGAGTCTGTAATTGCCTTTTTGTTTATTGCTTGCGTTTCTATTCGTTATCTTGTTCATTTCTTCCGGTTCAATCCTCTGTTGGTTTAAATTTTAAGGCTTCTTGTAATAATTCTTGGAGTGGGGTTTAAGTAGTAGAGAATTTCCAAAACTTTGCTTGTTTGAGAAGGTTCTTATTTTATCCTCACATAGGAAGGAGAATTTTGCAAGGTAAAGTATTTTTGGCTAGCATTTTTTATCTTGGAGTTTTTGAATATGTTGCTTCATTCTCTTCTTGCCTGTAGTGGTCCCTCAGAGAAGTCTGATGTCAGCCTAATTGATTTTCCTTTATAAGTTAACTGTTTCTTCCTCCTCATCAACTTCATTATTTTTTCTTTGTCTTGGACTTTTAGAAATGTCACTATTATATGTCTTGCTGTAGTTCTCCATTCATTATGGTAACATGGTGTTCTTCTAACTTCCTGTATGTCTATTTTCATTTTCTTCATGTTTGGGACATTCTCTTCTGTTATTTCCTTGCATAGGTTCTCAGTTCCTTTATCTCTCTCATCACCTTCTGGGATTCCTATGACTCTTATATTTCCTTTCCTCATAGTGTTGGCTACCTCTCATAGTGTTTCTTCATTCTTTTTTCCATCTCTTTCCTTTTCTTTTTTAGTTCTTTTTACATATGAATCTTTGAGAGTACTGATTTGTTCTTTCATTAATTCTGTTCTTGTTGCTTTTCCCAGAATTCTTTAGCTCCTCCATTGATCTTTTAACATCCTGTATTTCCTTTATTTTCTTATTTAAAGACTCGTTTTTATTCCAGTTCATTGATTGTATTTCTCATGTCTTTTTTTCTTTTCTTTTTCTTTAAGTTTTTTTAATTATGGAGATTCTGAATTCTTTTTCTGTCCATCAAAGGAATTCTTCCATGTCAGTTTTGTTGCGTTCTGGGGGCTAATTTTGTTTTTGTGGTGTGTTGTTCCCTAGAGTGCTTGCTTCACTATTTGTATTTTTCTTTCTCCCTATTGTTTGCTTTTGTATTTGTTCTATGCTCAGTGCCACTTGTGCCCACAGGCATGACTTTGGGGTGCTTCTACTGGGACATCAGGGACTGGTGGCCTGGCTGGGTCCAGCATTGTCACACCAGGCTTCACAAGGACTGTGATGCTGTGGATGGGCTGAAGGGCCCTAGCTCCAGAGGTCACTGAGTTTCTGTGTGCTGCTGGTCTCTCCCCCTATGTGTATGTCTTCACATACAGGGCAGGGTGGGGTCGGCATAGCCCCATGAGACTTCGCTCAGACTCTGATGCTGTGTGTGTGCTGAAGGGCACTCTCCCCAGTGGTTGCTGTTCACCATGTAGTTGCTGGGCCCTTCCTTTACTGACCTGGCTTTGTCACAGGGCCAGGCAGGGTCTGCATAGCTATGCGAGGGTTCATGTAGTGATCAAAGAATAGTCTGATGCTGTTTGTAGGCTGACGGGCACTATCCAATGTGGTCACTGCTCTCTGCTTTGCTGCCGGGCCCTCCCTCTACCTAAAAGGCTTCACTCACAGGGCCAGGCAGGGTCAGTACAGGTAGGGTTCTCGCAGTCCCTGATCCTGTGTGTGGGCTGAAGGGCACTCTCACAGGTGGTTGCTGCTCACCTTGTGGCTGCTGGGCCCTTCCTCTACCTACCTGGCTTTACTCACAGGGATGTCACAGGGGTTGTGGGGTTGTGCTTGATTGTCACAGCCGTGCCAGGGTTCAAGCACACTCTGTTGCTGTGTTTGGGCCAAAGGGCACACCCCTGTATGGTCACTGCTCTGTGCGTTGCTGCTGGGCCCTCCCTCTACCTACAAACATCTCATGGAATTTTCAAGGGTGGTCTTCACCCCTGTCTCTTCACAAGGGCCCAGGAAAAGGGAGGATTTCATGTCTCCTTGCTCTCTAGGGGGCAGGTAGGGGACCCATGGTCACCATCTGAGTCACACAGCAACTTCATCTCTCCTGGGAAAAATGTCCACCACTGACTTCTCTGCCTTGGTGTTACTATATTTGGGGCCTTGAAATAGCTATGACTCATTTCCTGTAACTGTCCACTCTAAACAACAAAGTCTGCTTTTCTAACAACATTTATTTGCAGGTATCTGAATAATCTGTGGGCCTCAGGCATCTGCTCCACGAGCTACCCCTGACCAGGTGCTTCCCAGCACATCTCAGGCAGTTGACATTAAGTGAGAGATTTATGTGCCCAGTGCTGAGGCTGGAGACTTGATGTGTGTTATCCCACTCATCCCCCATCCCCTGCACGAGGAAGGGATGATCATTACACCCACTTCAAAGATGAGAAAGTGACCTTAGAGGAACAAAGTTAATTTCTCAAGTTCCAATACTGATCAATAGTGGAGCAAGGATTCAACCCAGCTCAGTCTGGCCTCAAAACAATTATGCTTATTCAATACTTTCAACACAAAATTTAAGTGAAAAAACAGTTTCACTGAGGTACTGTACAATGTAGGGGTTTCAGGTATTCACAGGTGGTGCAGCCATCAAGAGTCACCTTCACTTCTTCTCAAAAAGAAAAGCACTTCCCAAAAAGAAACTGCACCCATCAGTTGTGAGCACTTTCCCTACCCCTGCCCCCATCCCAGTCCTAAGAGAGCCTGTCTACTCTGTGTCTCTGCAGGCCTCCATGTACTGGGTACTCAGATGAGGGGATCATAGGGTATATGGCTTGGGGATGGGCTCCTTTCCATAGCAAAAATTTAAGGTTCACCCTGTTTTACTTGTTTTGGTACTTCATTATGACTCCATAATGTTCCATTGTGTAGAGATGCAACACCTGGAGTTGTTTTCTTTTGTTTCAACAAAAATTAAATTTCCGTTATGTATAAGCCTCTATCATTGGAGGTGTTTCTGTAACTGCAACTAAACTAATTTTTGACAAATACAGTCACACCTTGTGCTATTTCATTTGGGACCTTGGCGAAGAATACAACAAAGCAATTAAAAGCTGAAGATGCTTTGTGAAACCTCATCCTTGGCTGAGAGCACTTGTTCAAACAGGACACTAGAGAAAGGAAATTCTTTTGGGTCTGAGGACCATGTTGGGTCCCACACTGCCTCAGTGGCCTTGGCAGAGGGTCAGGTGGGGTGGACCAGAGACTGTACTCCTGGGATGATGGCTTTCAGTCCCCAAGGCACCTCCTCTGTGTTCCTACCTTCACAAAATACACACAAGAGATTCAGCTGGTGGTCACTGCTAAGAAATAAAGGATACAAATCCCAGGGTGTTGGGAGAGGGGAGAGTGGGCTTCTAAACCCTCTGGAGGTCCTTCCATTTTATGTACAAATCTAAGAAGAATTTGGTAAAATGAATAGTAAACATTTATCATTAAATGAAACCCATTATTACACAAAAAGGAAGAGACTCTGACATATCATATAAAGTACATACAATTTCCCTTTGTAACAGAAGACACAAGCAAATGAGCTGGATTTCCCGCAACCCCAAAGACTGAACCCATCATTTCTAATATTCATTTTGCTCCTAGAATTTAACCTTGTGTTTGTTAGACACTCAGTAGAACTGAAGCAGAATTTTTTTCATGTATATTTTCATTTAATTAATTTTCTCAAATTGTATTAATTTTTTCAGTTCCACACACACTTCACTCAGTTCCACCAAAGCTGCAGTGCCAATGTCCTGTCACCTTGTTTCCTGCTCCCGTCCTCCCTGCCCCCATCCACTTTGGTAACCAGTATAATCTTTTGTTGTGCTTTGTCAGTTTGTTTTCTTTGGTTATTTATGTTCCACAAATGAGTGAACTATTTAGTAGCTGTATCACTTTCTGACTTATTTCAAGATCCATCCATTTTGTTCCCAAAGACACAATTTCATCTTTTATACTAGTCGAGTAGTATGACTGCGTATATATTCCACAATGTCTTTATCTAGTCCTGCCTTTGATTGGTTCTATGGCTTGGCTTTTGTGAAACAATGCTGCTAGGAACATTAGCATTGCATTTGTGTTTTCATATATTTTGGGTAAATATCTAACAGTGGTGTTGCTAGATCATATACTATTTCCATTTTTATTTTTTAAAGGAATCTCCACACTGTTTTCCATACAGTCTGCACCAATTACATTCTAGCCAACAGTGAATGAGTGTTCCTTTTTCTCCACATCCTCGCACACATTCACAGTTATAGTCTTTTTTATAGACTAATCTCATGGGGGTGAG
Organism: Scalopus aquaticus; assembly: GCA_004024925.1. Taxonomy (NCBI): domain Eukaryota; kingdom Metazoa; phylum Chordata; class Mammalia; order Eulipotyphla; family Talpidae; genus Scalopus; species Scalopus aquaticus. The sequence continues at coordinate 40,242 of PVIJ01013227.1, read as the reverse complement.
GTGATAACTCATGGTTTTGGTTTACATGTCCCTTAAAATAAACATTTTTCATGTGCTTGTAGGCTAAATGAATGCTTTCTTTGAGAAGTGTCTATTTATTTTTTTTGCCCATTTTTTATTGGGTTGTTGGACATCTTTGTAGTTTGATATAGCCATATTTATTTATTTTTGCTTTTTTGTTTCCTTTGCTGTTGGAGTTGCATCCCCAAAAACATCTCTGTGGTTGATGTTTAGGAGATGATTACCTATATTTTCTTTCATGTATGTTATGTTTTAATCCATTTTGAATTAATTTTTGTGTATGGAGTTAAGTATGGGTCTAGTTTCATTTTTAATTTTTATTTATTTATTTTTTGCCTGTGACTGTCCAGGTTTCCCAATACCATTTGTTAAAGAGTATTTCCTTTCTCCATTGTATTGTTATGGCTTCTCTGTAAAAGATTAACTGTCCATATTTGTATGGTTTTTTTCCTGGGTTCTCTATCCTTTTCCACTGGTCTGTGTTTCTGTTTTGTTCCAATACCATGCTGTTTTAATTACTATTGCTGTATAGTATAGTTTGAAATCAAGGAATGTCAAACCTCCATTTTTCTTCTTTTCTTTCAGAATTGCTTTGGCTATTTGGGGTCTTTTATGGTTCTATGCTAATTCTATAACTGTTCTATTTTCTTGAAAAATGTCTTTGGGATTTTGATAGGTACTGTGTTGAATCTGTAAATTGCTTTAAGTAATTTTTAACACTGTTTATTTTATTTAATTTTAATTTTTTTATTTTTATGCATACACGCTGGGGTGTAGGCCAGACGCGTGGGGCAGTGAGAGGATTCACCAGAGACAGTGGGGAGCAGAACAGGCAGATAGACTGAAATACACTGCTGAGGGGAGCAGTGGGCGAGGCAGGAGAGGTCTGCCACGCCATGTGGGAATCTCCCCAGCTGGGTGATGAACTCGCATTGCCGCTGCCCACGGCCCCACATTGCAGGGCTTTAACATGATGCACCACTGGTGAGGCCCTAACACTGTTTATTTTAACAATATTTATCCTTCCAACCCATGAAAATGGGTTTTGGTTCGCTTCTCCCTTATAATAAGTGATGTTGAGCATTTTATCATTTCTTTGTGTCTTCTTTAATTCCTTTAACAGTCTCTTATAGTTTTCAGTGTAAGGTCCTTCACCTCCTTTGTTATGTTTACTCCCAGTATTTTATCCTGTTTAGTGATATTGTAAATGTAATCATTTTATTAATTTCTCTTTCTTCTAATTGTTTGCACATAGAAATGTGACACATTTTTGTGTTTTGATTTTGCATCCTGCCGGTATATTGGCTCTTTGATGTATATTATCATCTCATCTGTGAATAGTGATAGCTTCACTTCTTCTTTTCCAATTTATATTCTTTTTATATCTTTTTCTTTTGCTCTGACTGGGACTTCTAATACTATGTTGAACAGTAGTGGTGAAAGTGGACATCCTTGTGATATAAGCAAAATAAGTTTTTTACCCCTAAGTATGATATTGGCTGTGGGTTTTGTCATATATGGCCTTTATTACATTGAGATAAGTTCCATTTTTCCCCCACTTTACTGATAGTTTTTATAATAAATTGGTGTTGGATGTTTTTTTTGTTTTGTTTTGTTTTGTTTTGAGGGGAGCAGCGGGCGAGGCAGGAGAGGTCTGCTGCTCCATGTGGGATTCTCCCTGGCCAGGCGTCGAACTTGCGTCGCTGCTGCCGACAGCTCCACTGCGCAGCACTTAACTTCTGCGCCACCGGGGAGGCCCGGTGTTGGATGTTATTGAATGCTTTTTTGGCATCTATTGAAATCATCAAGTAATTTTTATCTTCTTTTTGTTGATCTGGTGAATGACATTGATTATTTTGCGTATGTTGAACAAATCTGCATCCCTAGAATGAATCCTACATGGTACGATGGATGATTCTTCAAGATTTTTGTTGAGAATTTTTGCACATAATTTCTTCAGAGATGTTAATCTCTAGTTTTCTTTTTTTAATGCTGTCTTTGTTTTGTTTTGTGATCAAGGTAATGTTGGCCTATAAAATGTGTTTGGGCGCTTTCCCCCACTCTTCAGTCTTTTGAAAGAATTTGAGAAGTAGATATTAGTTCATCTGTGAACATTTGGTAGAGCTCACTAGAGTAGCCATTTGGTTCTGGGCTTTTGTTCTTAGGGAGACATCGATTACTCTTTTGATTTCTGCGCTTGTGGTTAGTCTGTTTAAATTGTCTTTTTCATTGTGGTTCAGTTTCAAAGATTAAAAGAATGTTTATTTGTTCTAGACTGTGCAATTTGTTTGCATAAAGATCTTTATAGTAGTTTCTTATGACCCTTTGTATTTCTGTGGTCTCTGTTGCAATTTCACCTCTTTGATTTCTGATTCTTTATATTTTTATTTTTAGTGAATTTAGCTAAGGGTTTATTAATTTTGTTTATACTTTCAAAGAGACAGCTCTTGGCTTCATTGATCTTTTTTTCACTGATCTTTGTTTGAACTGCTTTTTGTTTTCTATTTCATTTATTTCTGCTCCAATTTTTATTATTTCCTTCCTTCTACTGATTTTTTTTGTTATTTTTTAAACTCTTTTGGGTGTAAAGTTAAAATGCTTATTTGAAATTTTTCTAATTTATTCATGTTTGCTTCATTGTTGTATACTCCCTCTTAATGCCACCTTAGTGTTTCCCAAGGTTCTTGACGCTTATCTCTTTACTTTTGTTTCCAGATAATTTTTTTTATTCACCTAGGAGTTATCCAAAGGCATTTTTTTCTAGGTTTTATATTTCTAAAATTGGCTCATGCCTTTGAATCAGTGTTACTTGGTGGTATATATAAAAATATAAAATATTAACTATTTTAAAAATGTGTAAAATATAAAATATTTTTTAAATATATAAAATATAAATATTTTATAAAAATATAAAATATAAAATTGTAGAAATACAGTAGGTACTATTAATTGTAAGAAAATTAGAGCGCGTGTTACCCTTAAAGAGAGGAGCTGTGGGAAGCAAAAGTGCAGGTGTTACTGTCTTTTCTGTAACATCTGTTTGATTTTTTAATCATATGTATATGATTTTTGTCCCTGGACTTAATCTGTCTGAGAGAACACAGTGCATTTTATTTTGTGTTGAGATTAAAAAATTATACTAACAAATGTTAAATGTTGTAAAATGGGTATTATTTTTTGAGTGTTCATATTAAGCACCGAGTCATATGTCAGTATTATTTCACTTAATACTTACAACAGCTGACAAGGTCTGTCCTATAAAATCCTCACTGAATTCATGAGAAGTCTGAGGAACAGAGAGGTTGAGTGATCTCCCCAAGGTAACACAGCTGGAGAGGGGTAAGCCCTTCAGGCAGGGTCCTGGCTGTGATTAAGTGAGATTCAGGCAGAAGTGCCCTCTGGGGTCCAAGCACAGACATCCATCCTCTCAGGCTGTCCCCAACCCACCTGAGAGTCAGAAGGTCTGTCCCTGAGCTACTGAGAGGAACCAGTTCAGAGACATGGAGGGGTGAGGATGGGGAGGCTGAGAGATCTGATGGGGATCTGGTTTTCTGTTGACTGGGGAGCCTCTTCTCAGTCCTTCAAAGCAGACTCCACCTCCAGGGGCCAAATATTCTCTCCACAGCCGGGCATTTCTCCCCAGTGACCATGAACCCTGGTAAATACCTGTAGCCCATATCCTCTCCCAGGAAATCTGATTTACTTCTCAGAGTCTGTCTTGCTGAGGTTTTTATCAACTGAATCTCTTAGCTGGATCAAGATCTGGGATCAGAGATTCAGCTCCTCAAAGGTCCCAAATCCCCTACGATAACATGCCCACCAGGGGTCTTCTCTCCCAGTCAGATGGGGACATGAACCTAGAGAAGACCCTCTGAATCCCAAAACAGACCCTCCAACATGAGAACTCACCCCTGATTTTCACAGGATCTCCTGAGCGCCCTCTGGGTGCAGCACCTGGGACACACAGACAGGGAGCAAGGCCACTGTCCACAGTCTGATGGCAGATAGAGCAAACATCATCTCAGCATCTGCTGTGAGTGCTACCTGACAGAAGCTCTCAATCAGCATTTTCTTTCCTCAAGGAGACAGAGCTGACCCATGGAAAGTGAAGTAAAGCGGAGGGTCTTGGAGAGGAGCAGGGTGACCTGTGGGGGCTCGTGGGGCACACAGGGTCATAGCAAGGGAAGGGGCTGCAGGAATGGGAAGATGGGCCTGGGGCCGGGTGGTGGGGTCTCTGGCGGGTCCAAAGCACTGCATATCCAGGCCGGAAGGCGGGCTCATGTGTCTGAAGGTGATGTTTTAAGGATGTGAGAAATGCCAAAGCAGTGAACTTAATGTGACTTTAGAAAGAAAATGCTGATCCTGCATGAAAAGTGTCCATTGTCATGACAATGTGAGGGGAAAACAAGGCATGTAAGTGAGATGCTCCCAGCCCAGGCTGTTCCCAGACCCCTTCTCACATGTCCCAGGTTAATGTTAGGTTGGGGATCCCCCTCCACACGCATGAGGCAGAGTCACAGCCAAGCAGACAAGATGAAGGGAGGAGAGCAAGTCCGGGGGCCCCAGGGAACGTGACAGAGCCGGTGTCCTAGTCAGCACCCACATGATGAAAATACGGAACAGAAAATAAGGCCTCCCCCATGAAGATTCAGGCCATGTCAGTCCCTGCCTGCTCAGAGGAAGGATCTCAGTGAGCTGAGGTGAGGGCTAGAGAGCTGGCAAGGCCACTGTCCCCCACACACTGGGAGTTGGCGGTCCTTTCTCCTTACCCTTTGCTAGGGAGGGAAAATGGGGAATGGAGGGATGGAGGAGTGGAGTGAGGTAGAAAGCAAATCCCCCTCAGGGACAGAGAAAGGCAGCTAAGCATGAAATCGCACTGGGTGCTAGAATGGTTATTCTTGTCCTGTTTCCCTAGAGATATTGTTCAGGGCTCCCTCACAACAGCTGTGATGTGTTCTCCTCCAGCTCTCCCCAGAATGGATTAGGGGACCATGCCTGGAATCTCAGCCAAGGGCAGGAAGCCCATCTTTCTGCAGTAAGCAGCCCCTCTGTCCCATCCCACATTCTCTCTCTTTGTTAAGAGCTCACTGCCTTTCCTGACCAAAGATGAGTCTTTTTTCCTACACCTTCTCCTCCTCCAGGAAGTTCTCCTAGACTGACCCCTCATACCCCACTCACTTTAGAAATCCTCATCTTTATCTTTACTGTAATGACAAAATGACCCCATTCTTTTCTGGGTTGTGTGACTGTGTTGAGACTGATTTCCTGGGTGTGTCTCAGATCTCTCTCACTGCGTGCCATTCCAGAGCAGAGACCTTGGCATCAGGCACCAAACTGTCTGCAGGGAGGGGATGGGGAAGCCCCCACTTTCAGAGCACAAAATTCTAATTAACCCCACCACCACCCCTGTCTCCATCACAACCTGCCCAAACCCCACCTGTGCATCTACCCTGCCCCACTTTCTTCTCAGACACGAACCAGAAGCTGCCCACCCTCCTGTTCTCTGCTGTACTCCCACCTTCACTGCTCACCCAGACCCCAGCCATGCAGCCACCTTTGACTCTTTCCCCTGTCCCCTACAAGGTAGGTGACATTATTCTTTCTATTTTGGGGTAATAAAACTGAGGCTCAGGATGCTAAGTATATTGACCAGGCTAACCCAACTAACCAGGATGGAGCCAGAATTCCATGCAAGACAAGATTCATAATCCAGCCCACCCACCATGCACTTTATTTTCAAAATAATTGTAATAATAGCTAACTGTGCCAAGATCAATGCTGACTGATTTTCTTCCATTTAACCCTTAAAACATCCTAAATTGGCAGATGCTATTATGTATATTGTAAGAGATTAAGTAATGCCCAAGTCATACAACTAGTTCCCTGCAATGCCAAACTTTGACCTGAGTCTGTCTGAATAGGAGTATCTGGAGCAGAAGTTTATAGAAGTTTCAGATTTGAGAGGAGAGTCAGATGGTTCAGCACTACTGTCACCAGAAGCCCCACCCCTGTCACCATCTCAACTAAGCTTTGAGAGCAGAACACACAGAGAGCAACTGGCTGTGCTGAGGACAGGAGATCTTCATTTTCCAGGGTCACTCCCTCTAAGGTGGGGGCGTGGGCACAGCAGCAGTGGGAGGAGCAGGAGAATTTCCCTTCTGTGGTGGCAGCTGCTCCACCTGGGTTCTCAGGTCTTCTGTCTCTTCAAAACCAGGTACTGAGTGCTGGCTCTTAGATGTGGAATTTATTAAGATTGGAGGGAAGGGTGGTACCCAAGGGCACTGCCATACACTCTCCTCCCAGCTGTGACTGTGACATCAAGAGAAACTAGTCTTGCTGGCTGGCAGTGCCAGGGATCAGAGTTCAGGGCTTCCAGCTGGGAGTTTAAATGGAAAATCTTAAAGCAGGAGAATTTAGGAGTGAGACCCAAATTCAGAAAATAAACTGTCTGAAACCCTGGGTGGTTGCTAAACTATACATAAAATAAATTTTACTTGTTTTTAAAATATTGAAATATTACAGAGTATGCTCTGCCCTGGGGGCCTGGAGGGAAAGCAGGTACATAGCAGAGAGAAATCTGTGATTGGCAGAGCTACAGAGCTATGGATCTTTTGAAAAAACTGAATGCACACCCCAATGGTGTGCACTTGATGGTCAAAATCTGAAGCCAGATGGGCTTTCAGTATAAAGAAGAGAGTTCAAACCTGACAAAATGGAAACCACTGGAAACCGGAAAACCATGACGATGCCAGAGGGGCTGTCTTTGCAGCAGGAAGTCATGAGAACAGATGTTGGCAGCTGCATGCAGCATGGGATAGGACAGTTTTCAGTTTCAAATTGAAGCAAATTAACTGTGTACTAGAACATTCATCATCAGAAGTAATGACAGACTGTCATATCATTTATAAAGACTGACTTTGAAACCCAAATACTGGACATTCAAAGAAACAATATGTTACCCATATTCAAAGCAAAAAAAGTAAGAGGCAATCAATTAAAAATATTTTCAAAAGAGCACAAGTATTGTATTTACCGGATGAAAATGAAAAAGAGACATTATAAATCTATTCAAAGAGTTGAAGGAAAATATTCCACCAATGCATGAACATATAGTATTTCAATGGAAAAGCAGAAATTGTTAAAAAAAAAAAGAGAGAGAGAGAGCGAGAGAGAGAGAAATAAGATAGAATTTGAAAGTACCATAATTAATGCTAAAAATATTTGTTTGATTTGCTTACCAGTATATGAAATATACCAAAGAAAGAATTCAAGAAAGGGGAGATAAATCTGTAAAGATCACTCATTGTGAATAAAAGTGACAATGAATAATGAATAAAAATAAGCAAAATCTAAGAAATCTTGGGAGGCTATGAATAAATCTAACGTATGTACAAATTGGAATTCCAGAAACAGAGGTGCAGAGAGGTAGAAAATATATTTGAAGAAATAAACAAGGACCCAAATGTGTTCAAAATTTAATGCAAAATACCAATTTTCAAATCCAAGAAGCTCAAAGAAACTACCAATACATTCCTTAACAATGGGGGCAGAGTCTGAGAAATGCATCACAGGCTGTGGAGTCATGAGAGTCATGGGAAGCACTGGCAAACCCAGTGGGACCGTGACTTCCCACCCAGGCAGCACAGGGCAGCCTGTGGGCCAGAATCAAGTGTGTGGTCTGCTGTTGACCAGGACACCACCTGACACATGGCCATGAGCTTTAGTCAGTTTGTAGTCAAACTGCTGGAAACCTCAAGTAATGAGAGAATCTCAACAGCAGTCAGAGAAAAATAGCGTGTCACTTACAGGGAACAGCAATAATGGATGACTTTTAATCAGAAATTTATAATGCCAAAAAAGTGATTGAAATGATTTTTTCAGTACTGAAAGGGGAAAAAAGTCAACTGATACACACCAAAATTGGTATCTAATGAAACGTTCCTTCAAAAATAAAAAAATTAAGACATTTTCAGATAAACACTAACAGAGAAATTTAATGCCAGCATATCTGTACCAGTGATCAGAGACGTTTTCAGTCTGACAGCAAATGACTCAAGAGAAAACTTAGATCTTCAGCAAGAAACAAAGCACTGAAAGTGATTTTTAAAAAGTGTGAATAAGCATAAAAGACTACACATAATTTTTATTTTATTCTCTTGACTTTTTTAAAAAAAGACATGTGTTTATTTGAAGCAAAAATTATAATACCATATTGGAGACTTTACATACTCTTCCCAGAAATTAATAGTTAGAAAAAAAATACAATTACAGGTGATCTGCTGTGCTTATAAGAATTTTTCCATATTAAAATGTTGAAAACATTAACTGATCCTTTGAAGTGTCTTGTTTTGTATATTTTACTATCACTAGGGCACATTCCTATATAAAGTTTATGAGTAGTTGCTATTCCTAATTAGAGCTTCGCTCTGTGTTGTGCTGTATCTATAATCTTACAGAAATCTACAGTTACCACACAGATTTTTATTCTGTTTAACTTGAAGGGGTTTCATTGACCATAAACACACAAGCTAAGGATACAAATGATGAAAACTTACTGAAGATAAAATAGGTAATTTGAATAGCCCCATATCTGTGAAATAAATTACATCTAGAGTTAAAAACCCTCCCACAAAGAAAATTCTAGGCCCATTTGACTTTATACATGTGAACTCTGCCAAACACTGAAGGCAGAAATGACTTCAATTCTGTTGAAATGCTTTCAGAAAATTGGAGTAGAGTAAATTCTTCCTAATTTACCTTATATTCTAGTGTTACCCAGATATCCAAACCAACAGAGATAGAACAAGAAAATAAAACTACTGAGCAAGCTTCCTTTTCAACATAGATACAAAATTCCTTATCCAATTATCTGTAAAATTGACCTGGTGATATATAAAAAGGATACTATATGTTGCCCAAGTTGGGTTCATGTTAGCAATGTAAGATTTGTAATTCACATGTTATCTTCTGATCATCTCAATAAATACAGAAGAAACACTTGACAAAATTCAACATTATAACTTGGACCCCCAGCAAACTAGGGATGTATGATAACTCACTCAAACTGGTAAAAGACATTTACAAAAGATTATAAGGGAAACCACAGAGTGAGAGAAAATGTTTGCCAAACATCTACTTGATAAAAGCCTTACACTGAGAACACATAAGAATTTAGAAGCCGATATGATGAACAACCTCTAAAAAGTAAGCAAATAATTCGGAAAGATACTTCAACAAAGGTGACAGACAAATTGCAAAGAAACACATGAAAGGTGGAAAAGTACTTAGCGTCATTAATCTTTAGGGAAACACAAATTAAAATCACAACGAGATACCACCACACAATCCTCAGACTTAACAAAGGAAGACTGAAAATACCAGGGGCTGGAGGATGACTGGAGGAACCTCGGTTCTCATATGTTGCTGGAGGTCAGGTACTGTGGAGAAATAGTACATCCATTTTGAGAATATTTGGCAGTTTCTTATAATTTCAAATGTACAGTTACTATTTGATCCATCCCTCCATTCTTAGATATTGAGCCAACAATCCCATTCCTACAGAAATGAAAACCAAGCTGAGATTAAGTGAGACAAATTCGGTGCCCAAGGAATGAAATTTAACTTGCAGAATCCCGAGAGTAAGTCCTTACATCTTGAAGCTTAGATGTCTTCCTTACCCACCCTAGCCCCAGCCCTACACAAAAGCACACGTGTTCTCAGTGTCTTTGTCTGTCATGGCCCAAATCTGGAAATAGTCCAAACACCTACCAGTTGGTGAATGGAATCACACTGTGGTACATCTGCATAGTGGAACACTACTCAGCAACAAGAAGAAGCGCACTATCAGCGTGCACATGCTAAGTGAAGGACGTCAGATAAAAAAGACAGAACTCTAGTGTTAGAAAGCAGGCCAGAGTTACCTGCATCCAGGGTGATGCAGAAGGAATATTGTTGATTGCAAAGGGACACAAGGGAATAACTTTTTCATTAATGAACTACCACGTTTTACATCTTTGTTAGCATTTTGACAGTATAGGATGTCTTCCCTCAGCTGTGGTCACCATAGTCTCCTGGCACCTTCCTACCTCCTTCCTGCCTGCCCCCTTCCTACCTCCCCGCCTTCCTACCTGCCGCCTTCCTACCTGCCCCCTTCCTACCTCCCCGCCTTCTCATCCCTCTCTTTCCCCCTCCCCTTCTGGATGGCTCAGATACATGGTCAGTTTTCAAGGGTTGGTTTCAAAGTTTGTCTTTGTTTGACACTTTGTTAGGTTGAGGAAATTCTTTTTTTAATGATGGAAACAGTCTGTATCTTGATTGTGAAACAATCTAGGTAAAAGAAATTGGGAGCCAGTAAGATGTAAACTGCTAGCAGTCTGTTTAAACAGCTAAGTTGGATCTCGGGCTGAGTTGCCACGCATCCTGGTTAGACGGGTGGACTGAATCACAGACTAGCAGCTATGCCTTTCCTCATGTTCAGTTTGACCACCACACTGACCTAAAGCTTCCGTGCCGGAGAAGCAGTCTTAGATTCTGACTAATGGTTATCTCACAACTTCCTGGCAGGGGAAGGCCTAGAGCCTGCATCTGCACTTTGAATGGAACCCGTCTGTGCATGCCTGGGTATAGCCCGACCCAGAACAAGCTACCCTGCCTCATGGACCTGACCCTATAGATATCTCCTCCTAACTCCTTTTGAGGAACCCAGGCTAAATTCTCCTTTCCATCACTGGTACCTCTGTGCACAAGTCTCTAGTAAAATTTTGCTTGGTTCAGCTCTACCCAGAACTCTCTGGTGAATTCTTTCCCGAGAAGACAAAGGAGCCACTCTTTTGGGTTGGGACCAGTAACAATTGTGGAAGTGGCTACCTCACTGTATCCATTAAATATATCTTCCAAAGGCAGATGGACCATATTGAATTGTGGAGACAGTCCTCAGGTTAAAGAATAATATAAACCCCTGTGGTGACTGACCCAGAGGCCACAGGACTTGATGGGAGGTGGCAACTGGGGCTCGTGGACATACTGCTAAAGAGGGCACCACAAGTTAGAGAAAATCACTATCCTTAATTACAAGTAGTAAATGCTTCAAAAGCAAAGTGGTGGATGTCAGAGATCAGATCTAATAGGAAGGGGCCGGGAATTGGGAGGGAATGAATATCCAGCAGAGGAAATGGTGTGTGAATGGCCTGAGGGAGGAAGAAGCAAGGTTAATTTTTCAGGGACTGACTATCTCATGTTAAGATGTAATTTATATGCAGTATAGCAATTGACATACAGTAAAAAGCACCATTTTTAAATACAACAAAAATTTCTTGTGTTTCCTAGAGAAAAAACTAACTTTTCTGTAATTATGTATGAAATTCATTCAAGTTTTCACATCTTAGGTTGTAGTGGGGACAATGTGGTATGCCACTTAAGTCAAGATTTCTGAACTTCTCCTTGTTAGGGGCTGTTTCAGGAAGATCTTTTCACAACAGAGAAGGCAGAAGTAGCTGTACCTGCCCCTGTGAAAGCCCTGACTTCCCCATGCTCCCCAACTTCCCCTGTCTTGGCTAAGACACTTCAGATGGCCTCTAAAGCCACGTGGGGGTGTGACCCACTCCTGCTGGGTCTCCCTGTGCGACATGTATACAGGAGCATACACATTGTTATTAAACTTCTCTATGGCCTTTTCTCTTAGGAGGAAAAATTTTATGAGTAAAACCTCTCCTTTCTGTTTGGATCTTCCCCTTAGATTCTAAGTGGTGGGGCCAGATGTTGACATTCTTTGTGTCGCAACTCAGTTGCCGAAACAGGCAGTTTATACACGGGAAGTGGGGAGTCACCTAAGAGCCGAGTCTTTGTTGTTTTTCTCTGAATTTGCTAGAAACCCTTGCACCATGGGCAGTGCCCTGTGCTGATGAGCTGGTGCCCCTTTATGTGTGTTTCATCCCTGTGTGGCCCAGCTACTTTGGCAACCACCTCACTGGGGGCTTTATTCTAGAGGCGACTCTGGAGAAAACAGCTCTCTGCAAACTGCTCACTGCAAGTCCTCTGAGACAAATTCTTGGGGAGGATGAGGAACTTTGCAAAATTTACAGAGATGTTTTTCTACTAGAGCAAAAGGGGGAGCAGGACATCTAGGTTGTTGTAAGGCTGAATTTTGGAGTCCTTGGGATTAAGCACTCCCTTACTTGTGAGATGCTCCCCCATGCTGGAGCAGATCAGCTCCCACAGAAGAAAGTTGGAGGGAATGTTGAAACTGAATGGGATATTTGATTTTTTATCCCAGCAGATGCTCAGTCACATTGTCGCTTCTTGTCATGTACAGAGCACTGTGGGAAAGACCTGGTAGCTCAGGTGAGCTGACGGAGCACCGTTCCTTGCACTTTAATTTTCAGAGGCCAAGATGAGTGGAGCCTGGCATGGATTCCACACTTTCTAGTTTTCCTCTGCATTCAAGGTTGTTCTACTAGGGCCCCATTCACACTCTGCATCATGAGGTACAAAGCTGAAGTTGCTGAGCTGCGAGCTGAGCTGAGCGGAGCTGATCTGGAAAAAGAACCCAAATGCTGGTGTCACAGATGAGACAGTTGCAATGGGTCATTGCTCTGGGGTCAGTGGTCTCTGACGCAAGAGCCGGTAGAGGCGGCTGTGGTGGGGCCTGCAGGCCGCAGGAGCCTCAGAGCAGGGGGAAACAGGTGCACATGTAAGCCCCACAACACTTTGGGGGTGTCAGGAAGGATGGAGGGGGCCTGGAACTTTCTGTTCTTTTGCAGGGTCTGACTAACTGTTGCTGGCTGAGGAGACCAGGACTAATGTTAGTAACCGCCACAGTTTGTGTCTCTATATAACTGGTAGGAGACAATTTTGAAGGAAATTTGCATTGTAATGAATCAATATTGCAAGGGCCTGCTTAAAATGGAGGGTGAATAAACTGAGCTGTTGAGGTTGCATTCTTCAAGTTACTGGCTCATGAAAAGAATGTGCTGATGGTTTAAAATGAGTAAATTTTTAATAAGGAATTTAAAAATGGACACAAATGATGGTCCATCGTGTTTATAGTAAATAGATTCAAGTTCACAAGCAGTGGACCAAAAAATGTAAATTAGTCCTATTAAATTCCAAATTACCAATTTAGTTCCATGGAAATCATTACCCACTACATTAAATGAATGTTCACTTAAATTTTATTGTTGTTTCTATTCTTATACTTTTAAATTTTATGAAGTGTATAGATTTTGTACTTGTACATCTTTGAGTAATGTAACAATAAAATAATTTAAATCAAATTTGTAGTTCAAATGGTACATGGTTTTACTTTTCAGTAGACTGATTTTAAGCACAAGTAGTGTCTGCCTCACGTGTCAGTGACACCTAGTGGTGCAAGGTGGAACTACAACTCAACTGAAGGAACAGGTTAAACAGCCTCCCTTTGGATAAACTAGTCTAGTGGAGTCTTGAAAAGGGTGACACCAGTCCCTGGTCCCTCCCATAGTGGTTGAATCCTTAGCTATATGAAGCAACTATATGGAAGAGAGACTTCATGTGCTAGAAGAGAATGTGGAAACACGATGACTTTTAGCTAGGGAGTTTTCAGGAAGGCATTTCTAACACTGAGTTGTCCAATAGTGCAAACAATTTGACTGAAATTCTCTGATTTTTTTTTTTTTGGTAGCACTGTATTTCTTGTATTTAGGCCCTTGGTGTAATAAGCCTCCTGCCACCAGAACTGCTTAACAAGTAGGTAATGACCACCAGTCAGGAATTCTCTCTAAGGTTCTCCTGCACTTGGTCGAAGGATGTCTTAAAAGGCCTCCTGGCCTACTGCAGCCCTCAGACTCTATTTCAGTGACTGTGCAGGCAGAATGAGGATGAGGAGGTGCCCACAGTCTGTGGGCAGGACCCATTGGTCCAGGCTGTGTACTCAGGCTCACTGTGCACCAGCCCCTTCTGAAGTGTCCCCATCTCACCATCTTCATGTCACTCCAGCTCTCAGTAGGGTCCATTGAATAAAACATCGCTATTGCCCTCCCCTGGGGTGTCCTAGAATTCACTCTGCCTACCAGAGATAGAGATATACAGCCGCTGATGGTTCACCCTGCCCCTGAGCCAGGCCCAAGGGACATTTTGTTGTGAGATAGCTTTTGCCAAAAGTGTGATGAGGTCACCCCATCAGCTCAGGCTAGTTGGACTAAGTGTCCTTGTACTGGGGCTGGGGGTAGCCTGCCCCCACCTGGGCACAGGGCAAGAACTGCTTGAGAAGGAGGTGTCCCAGGAATGGAAGCCAAGGAGGCTTTTCCCTGACCTTGTCTTGAACAGCTCAGGAGAAAAAGGAGCAAAGTGGAGCCTATTCCTTGGGTAGTAACTAAGAGCCCACCTGTCTCCCCACCCGGTGGCTTTCATTCTGGATGCCCCTGATCTTTGCGAGTGAGGCCCTTGTTGCTCATTCTTTTTATACCTCTCCTTTTCATTTTGATATAGCCATGCTCCTCTGCTGGGCATTCATTGGAATGCTAGTAGTAACCCCACATGGCATAACTTTGGCCTGATTAGGTGACAGATTCTCCCACATGTGCTGAGACAAGCTGATGTTCTCCTAGACATTGATGAGTGATGCTCATGTCCCAGTCAAATGTCTTTCCATCATTTCACCAAGAACTCTCTTGCAATCACAGGTGTCTGGCCAGATTAGGGGGACCGCTTGGCGTGGAGGAAGGCAGGAATCAATTCTCCATCAAGAGGCCATGAGCCTGGATTAGCTATTTGTCCGCCAGGGGAAATGAGGCTTCCTGAGGTCATGAGTCAGGCTGAGACCACTTCGCATCATTTGTCTTGAGGATTTTTTTTCTTCTTTAGAACTCATTTTATTACTTAGATTCATCGTCCTATGAAACCAGTTTTTTTACAGCAAATAAAACGTAGGTGTTGCTATAGAAAATAATCTATGAAAGCCTTTGCATCTAAGTGGGGAGTCTGTGCAGCTCCAGACATTAGATCATCAACTCCAAGATGCTGGCATTACCCTCAGGAACGAGGCAGTTCTTCGCATGTGATGGCAGCAGGAGGACCCTGAAAGGGCCTGTGAGAATCTGCTGAGAGTTCACATAGCCCTGCTGAGGGGGTGATAATTGACTATTTCTTCATATCTACTTGGCAATATTTAATTATCATCATACTTTCTTTTTTTTTCTGGTTGGCCTTTTCAAAACAGCTTTTGCCATAATGGGTGGGGTATGGACAGGCAGGCCTGGGGCCTTGGAGAGGGCACCTATCAGGACACCGTAGCTGGGAACACATCTTGAAATGATCAGTCTGGACTTTCATGCATTTGTTTGAGGTGTCTTTTCTCAGGCTTTATCTCATTTAGCACTTCCTGTTACGGAGAATCTTGCTTTGTGCCCCCACCATCTCCTTACCATCACCAATTCTTAGAGAAAACGCTGCCAGTGCCCTGAGGCCTTGCCGCACTCACCAGTCACCACATGTTCTGCTTTGGTTACTGGGCCTGCCTCTGGTGTGTCTCCACTTCCCTGTGTGGGCGATCTCTGCAATTTGTACCCACCACACAGGGCTACTAGATCTCAAGGCCTTGAGTGCAGGGCAGGGTCTTCTTTCACTTGGAGGCCAGTGACCCACCTCCCAGATGTGAGTCCCAGGCCTCTGTGGATGGAGAGTCTGGAGAGTGCCTGGTGGCTCCTGGGCCTTTCTGTGAGGAATCCTGGTACTCCCCAGCCTCTCCCCTTCTACAGGGTTCTGGACCTAACTTACCTGTCTTTCCTACTAAAGCTTCCGCCAACCACTTTATTTACTTGTTTTTTTTTTTTTTTTTTTTTTTTTTTTTTTTTTTTTTTTTTTTTTTTTTTTATTGAGGTTACGTTGGTTTGCAGCACTGTATATGATTCAGAGGTGCAGGTTCACATCTCTTCAGATGTACATTACCGCACTACTCCCACCATCAAATCACCATTGTCCTCCACCGTAGACCACTGGGCCCCTTCCTCTTTGTTCCTCAGCCCGACCCACCCCTCTGGTGGCCTCAATTCAAGAGTAAGATTTTTGTATTTGTTTAGTTTAGTTTTGTCTGCTTCTTAGTTGTGTTTCTCTCTGTTCAACATAAAAATAAAATTATTCAGTTTGTCTTTCTCCTTCTGACCTACCTCGGTTAATATCATCCCCTCTAGTTGCATTTGGGTTGTCGCACATGACATGCTTTCTTTCATCTTTCTTTTATGGCCGAGTAGTATTTTACTGTGTTTATGTCGCACTTCTAACAAGAAAGAGCGTGCCTATCCCTGGCCCCTGGTGACATGAGTGAGGTCTCACCACTTGTTTCGCCTGCTGAGAGCCTAAGAAGCCCTGGTCCAAGCCCAATAACCAGGGGTGCCAGACAAATGGATGCTTGTGCCCAGAGTCCTTAGTACCTTGAAAATGGTATTAGAATGAGGAACTTGAGATACTGGTGAAAAAAAAGATTTATTGGGCTTCCTGGTGGCACAGGGATTAAAGTCTCAGAGCTATCAAGCTATCACCAGACACTGCAGCATGAGTTCGATCCCCAGCCAGGGAGCTGACCCACATGGCGCAGCAGACCTCTCCTGTCTTGCCCGCTGCTCCCCTCAGCAGTGTGTTTCAGTAGATCCACCTGTTCTGTTCCCCACTCTGTCTCTGGTGAATCCTCTCACCCCCACACCTCTGGCCTATACCCCAATACTTGTATGCATGA
Organism: Scalopus aquaticus; assembly: GCA_004024925.1. Classification (NCBI taxonomy): domain Eukaryota; kingdom Metazoa; phylum Chordata; class Mammalia; order Eulipotyphla; family Talpidae; genus Scalopus; species Scalopus aquaticus. The sequence continues at coordinate 23,516 of PVIJ01013227.1, read as the reverse complement.
AGAAGGAAGGAAGGAAGGAAGGAAGGAAGGAAAAAAATTTTTTTTGCAAAGCAAAAAACCAAGAAATGGAGCCCCAGAGAGGCCTCCTTAAACAAGGGCTCTCTGAGGTGCCAGGGCTAGGGGTCTACACAGGTTTTAGGGCTGGGGTCTAAGAACAAAAGAATTAAACTCTACTGGCTGAGAAGGCACAGTGAGCTGACTTGGCGAACGCCCATCTGTATGTCTGAGTGTGTCCATTCCTGGCTGCTAGCTGTGAGCACCGATCAGTGGCAGCTCAGTGGTCGTGCAGGGCTCCTGACCTTGGGCGTGAATATCTCATGCAGACTGTGTGTCCGCAGCTCCTGTCTGCAGTTTCAACCAGCTAACTCCAAAGAGATAATTCAGGAATGCACAGGCTGGGGGGAAATTATGAAAATAGAAAACATGATGAGTCAAGGAAATTAATGGGCCCAGAGTTAGATTTATTGAGCCTCCTGGTTACCAGCCTGTGGGAACAGCAAAGTGCTGTCCTCGAGTCCTGCCCTCTGTCTCTGTCCTAGGGCCCTTCCAACTCATCTGTGGATGGGCACCTAGGATGTTTCCACAACTCTGCTTTGTAGACAGAGCTACTATGAACATAAGGCGTGCACACACCCCTTAGAATTAGTGTTCCTGAACTCTTTGGTTCACCAGCCACTTTAACTGGGGTTTTCTTTTCCTTTGACTGGGTCTGGGCCCAGTTCCCTTGTGCTGGCCTATACCTGGGCCCTTCTCCTTTTTTTTTTTTTAAGGTTTATTTATTTATGCATACAAGCTGGGGTGTAGACCAGAGGTGGGGGGTGATGAGAGGATTCACCAGAGACAGAGTGGGGAGCAGAACAGGCAGATCAACTGAAGTACACTGCTGAGGGGAGCAGTGGGCGAGGCAAGAGAGGTCTGCTGCGCCATGTGAGAATCTCCCTGGCCGGATATCGAACTCATGCTGCAGTGGCTCTGGATAGCTTCATAGTGCTGCACTTAACCAGTTGCGCCACCAGGGAGGCCCCTGGGCCCCTTCTTCCCAGGAATTTACCGGTCTTTAATTCTGGGGCTCCAGACTAGGGATACAACAGGAAGGTTATAAAGCTCAAAATCTCCAACTGGTGCAGTCTCAGGCTGCTGGGACTTTTTGGAAAACCTCAGGGACTGCAGCGTTGGGGCTGCTTCCAATGTGAGGAGGGGGAGAGCAGTGAGGAGGCCTTGGCCCAAGCCTGGGGGAGATTTTCCCTCCCATAGTGGAGCTAGGCACAGGGCAGGGCTTGCTTGAGATGGGAGAGACAGTGATTACTAAAACAAGATTGCTACACTGGGTTTAGGTTTTAATACAAAATTCAGAAATCACTTAAAAATTGTTTTTGTTGGAAGAGAACAGTGAAATTATCCTCTTGACACCACAATTATTCTGTTAGCTTTAAAAATAAGTCTTTGAATACTATGCACTTAAAATTTTTGAATAGTTCATTGCTGAACTCTTTGTATCAACCTGTACAATTTTTCACTTTTTAAATTTTTGCTCTAATTATTTTCTTATGAGTTAAATTACTTATCTAAACAACATGTCAGTCCTTCAAACCATTGAAACAGGAAGATTTTAATGTATATAATCAGGAAAACATTAGCAAACTTTATTGGATTAGTTGTTTTCTTAATCATTGCTATTAGGAACTTGAGTACAGTGAGGACAGTCAAAGCAAAATCAAAGAAACAAGAACAAAATTGCCCTGAGTCTTTCTTGAAACTCAATAATAAGAGCTTTCCTGATTAGAAGCCAATTTGGTCAACGAGGTCTGCTGTGGTAGGATTCTCCAGGGAAACACGAGAATAGGACAGGGTGTAGATGGAGTCATAGACAGAAAGATTTGCTGTGAGGGGTCGGCTCACAGGATTATGAAAGGAGAGAACCCCCACAACCTGCCATCTGTAAGCTGGAGCCCCAGCAGAGCTAATGGATGAGTCTCCGTCTAAGACAAAGACCCAAAAGTCTTGAGCCCCGTCGATGTGGAGGGCAGGAGAACACATGCCAAGCTCAAGCAGAGAGAAGCTTGCCCTTCCTCTGCCCTTTTGTTCTTCTGCTCAGGCCCTCAGCAGACTGGCGACGTCCACTGCAATGGTGAGGGTCTTCACTTGGTCTACTGGTTAAATGCTAATTTCTTCTGGAAACACCCTCTCAGATACATCCAGAATTAGTATTTTACCAGTTTTCCAGCTATCTATTAGCTCAATCAAATTGTCACATATATTTAACAATTACAACTACCATAAAAAATAATCCCAGACTGAGGGGTTTAAACAATGGTAAATTATTTCTCAGTTTCCGGTGTAGCCATTCCTGGCTTAGAGAACAAGCTGCCTTCTTGCTGTGTCCTCACATGTCAGAGGGAGAGAGGGGGAGGGGGAGAGGAAGGGAGAGGGCGAGGGAAAGAGCAAAGGAAAGGAACAGGGAAAGGGAAAGGGAAAGGGGGCACGATGGCGTTTCTTTTCATAGGGGCACTAATCATATCATGGGGTCCCACTTTCTTGATTTTGTTTAAACTTAATTACTTCATTATTCCAAATACAATTAAGGCTTCAGCATATGAATTTGGGGGAGGCACAAGTATTTAGTGCACCCCATGACCCATGACCTCCCAAGATACATGTACTACTTGTAAGCAAAATGCATTCATTTCTCCCTAACAGCACCCAAAGTCTTAATTCATTTCAGCATCAATTCTAAAATCCAAACTCTAGTCTATAATGTGGATCAGATATGGGTGAGATTCATGGTAAAATTCATACTTAGACAAAATCCTTTCCACCTGTGAAGCTCGAAACCAGACAAGTTACATGCTTCCCAAACACTAGAGCAGGACAGGCATAGAACAGACACTCCCATCCTAAAGGGAAGAAAAGGGAAAGAAAGGAGCGATGGGTCTTAAGCAAGTACCAAACCTAGCAAGTCAAACTCTACCAGGCTCAAGAGCAATCTTCCTTGACTCGAGGACCTGCCCCCCAGGCCCCTCTGGGGTGGCAGGCTCACCGCTATGCTTGACACAGGTTCCTGGCCTCTGGGCTCTGCAGGGCAGCCCACCAAAGGGGCAGGAGGAGGCTCTGGGGCCTGTTGAAGTGAAGATGGCACTTTTCCCTTTTCTTGAAGAGTAGGGCACATTAGCAGCTCTGAGAGAGGAGATGAAGTCAGGCAAGGACACTTAAACTTAGAGATGAGGTACAGGGGAATCCAGGTAAGGAGGGGAGAGGAATACAGGCCAGACCAGGTTTAGCAGGAGAGGGATTCATAAAAACTTCATGTGGGCTCCGCTACTGAAAAGGTGCCAGTTATCACATTATGCCAATGACGAGACTGCTTTACCTCAAAAATATTTTGGAGGCAGATGGCAGTAATTTCCTTAGGTCTTCTAAGACTTGTAACCATTTAATTCCCTGCATTATTTCTCAATATAGACCCCTTTAATTAGCCAGTTGATCTAAACAATAAACATAGACAATAAAGTAGAAAAAATGTGAAGAGATAGATAACTGAGGTATCAGCTGGTATCGGACTGTACGTGTCCAGCATCCACACAAATGTGTAAGTGCAGTTAAAGTCTCATCCTGGGGGCGAGGTTGACGTTGAGCTCCCACTGACCATCTTCTACTCAGGCAGCAGCCTAAGACCGCCACTGCCAAAAGCACTGTCTGTGCCAAACTTTGGGGACCAGAGCTCTTCTTTGCCACTGTCAGGCACGTGTGCACACATGTGCATTTTGGGTGGAATTACATAAAGGATGGACAGCTAGGCCCCTGGAGCCCCTGGGCAGGAGCTGGGAGACCTGATTGCTCCTCTGACTGTTTCCCTTCTCACAGGAAACTGAGTTCCCAGGTTCCTAAGGGAGGGTGGAGCTGGACAGGGAGGTAAAGCCAGAAAAAGACTGGGGAGGGGGTGGGGGGAAGAGGAAGAAGTGGAGAGAGATGAAGAAAGAAGACTGGAGCAGGCACACAGACCACAGATGCGAAGAAAAATCACACTTGCTTCTGAGCCTTGGACATGTTGTAAGGGCTTGGGGGACATGAGAGAGGGCACCTGAAAGAGATGGAGATGTGGGTGAGAGGCCTTTAGGGAGGAGGACAATATTAACTTTTAACTTGACTTGCATTTTGATTTTGCTTTCTTCCTTCTAAACTTGCCTGGTCACTCTGCCCCTTTTCTATGGGTCCCCACCACAAGGTGCCTTGGACTTGTGGCAGGCTTTTGGGCCTCAGTGACCTTGTTTTGGGCCAAACCTGTTTGGCTGGACATTTACCCATGAGGGGATGGGTAACTTTGGGTGTTTCATGTGCAAACTATTTTAACTATATTCTTTTCCTTCTCTTTATTGCACACTCATTGTAGTAAAGTTATTTTTTATTGAAGGTCTTACAGACTAAGAGCATGTTTGTCTTGATGCGGTGGATGGCAGAACCCATTTAGAGCAGGCAGGTTTGGGGGTCTCAGGTTACCCCTCGTCCAGCCCTGTAGTAGTCCTAAGCAGCATGCTGGTCTGCACCACACCACTCCCCTCACCCCTCCTTGGGTTTTGTAAAAATTGTTCCACACCTGGACAGCTGGAAAAAGATGGCCAACAATTGCAATGTGTTTCGCTTCAATTAGAAAAGAAAAGCCCACATATATTACCCACAGTGCAATTTGTCATATCAATAAGGAACCAAATAACAAATAGTGATCAATATAATTGTTTGTAATGATGGTAGTTGCTAAGGTTATTGACTTCATACCGTGTGCTAGCCCTGTTTTAAGCCCTTCATTCATTCATTATTCATAAAATACTTAATGAGAGCATACTATGTGCTAAAAATTAATCAAAGAGAAGGGCACACATTTGGAGTGATGACATAATTGCAGTTAAGCCAGGTCATGGGGGTGGGCCCATGATGGGACTAGTGCCTCATAGAAGAAACACCACAGCTCTCTCGCCCTTTCATCTTCCTCTTTCTCTTTCACCTTGACGCAGGGCAGAGGGATAAACATGGAAGCAGGTGAGTACTATGAAGTACCTAAAGGGACAGTGAGTGTGTGTGAGCCAGGGCTGGGGAATCTTGTTTTTGGTAGCAAGTTTCAGAATTAGCCTCTCTCGGGCAGCGACACCTGAGCAGAAACTGGAGTGTGGTGTGGAAATGAGCCACAAGTTCTGGGGCAGGAAGTGTCCAGCTGGAGCATGGCAAGGGCACAGGCTCCCAGCCCCCCAATTTAAGAATTTACATTCTTTTGCGTGTACAATCCGTGAGTTTTGACAAATGCACAAGTTCATATAACCACCTCTACAGTCAGGCAGAATATTCCCTCAGCCCCTGAGCCCCTGTGCTGCTCCGCAGTGAACCTCTTCTCCTCAGTCCCTGGCAGCCACTGGTGTGCTTGCTGTCCCTATAGTTTGCTTTGTGAGTGCCCCAAGAATGGATTAATGCAGGGTATAGCATTTTGGGGGTGACTTGCACTCAGTGTGATGCTCTTGTGATCTTCCGTGTTGCTGCATGTGTCCGTAGTTTGCCCTTTTTAAAATTGTTGCCCAGGAGCCCATGGAATGGCCTTTGTCTGTTTTGTTCTCCATTTCTCAGTCAAGTAGTGATTGGGTTATTTCCAGTTTTTGGTGACTATCAACAAAATCGCTAAAAACATCGATATGTAGGTTTCCTTGTAAGCGGAGGTTTTCACTTGGGTCGCTGGGTTGCTCAGCGTGTTTATAGGAACCGTTTATGTTTACCACATGTAAGTTCAACTTTATAGGAAATATGTGCTTAACTGTATAGGAAACTGCCAACTCTTAGTCTTCACAACAACTGTTTGGGGAGGTGCTTTTATCACCCCACTTTGCAGGTGAGGCGACTGGCTCCTCGGGTCAGGCAGCTTGTGGGGCTCCAAAGCTTAGGTATGATCTCAAGAATCTGGGCTCAGCCTCTCCACTGATGCCGCCCCTTCTCTCTGCTGTGGGTTCCTGTCCTTGCGCTGGTCTCTCCTGCTTTCTCGTGGTCTCTGTCCCTCCCAGTACAGCCTGGCTCAGGCCTGGCCACTCTGTGGAACCTTCTCCACCAGCGGCTTTTCTCTCTGTGAGGCCATTGGGGCTGCCTGCTCAGCGTGTCGCTGTTGTGTGCTTAGCACCATCCCACTTGAGCCCTGCCTGGGCTGTGCAAGCTGTTCACAGAGTGCCACCACCTGTCCCTGGCCTCCACTGGTGCCTCCCTCTGCTCCCTTTCCTGCCAAGGCCCCAAGAAACAAGGAGGCAGCTGGCTCAGCTTGTTACAGGCCCTGATACTAGGCCCTACTGACATCTAGTGGCCACTACTAGGAAGAACTACACCATAACTTTGCCTCTTGGTGTGTGTTAAAAGTATGGGGTGGACGCACCTTCACACAGAATAGACACAGTAGTGTGCAAAGGATGCATGCGCACAACAGATAAAGATGTTCAATATAAAATAGAATTTCCCTCTCTGTTCAGTTTTACTCTTGCGACTATTCTGTGTGACTAAACACAGAAAAGCACACAACAGATGATTAATAGCACACAGATATTAACAACATGACAATATATGTAAATGTTTCACTTATAAACTTTAGATAGCATCTATTAACTACATTGTAGGAAAGATACAGACATCATGGAATTAGATGATCTTTTTTCTTGCCCCCCACTTCTTCCTGGTTTTGGTTCATAATATTACCTGAGCCCACATTTTCTTGGGTCTGGGATCATTTTCATTTTGGATTCCATTTTTATTGCTAAGCTTCAGATTTTCTGGAGTAAAGAACATACTCTAAATACAGCATAGCTAAGAACTGACTGCAACACTTTACCATTTACTAATCCTGTGATCTTGGCAGCTGTGTGCACAGAGCCTTGGTATCCTCACCTGTGAAATAGACATAATTCAGTTCCCTCGTTGGCTATTTCAGGATGGGCTAAGATAATATATGCAGAACTGTTAGGAATGGTGAACAATAAACAACACAAATTAATATTTTGATTGGGTTATTTGTTTTCTTTTTGTTGAATTGTTTGAGTTCTTTGTAGATCTTGGATACCAAGTCTCATCTCCCATTCAGTGGGTGTCTTTTTGTTTTGTGACAGTTTATATCACTATGTAGAAAATGTTTAGTTTGATGTAGTCCCAATTCTTTATATTCTTTTGCTTCCCTTACTCTGGGTGAATAGTCCACAAAGAGATCTTTGAGGCCTATGTTGTATAGTGTTTTGCCTATTTTCTTCTACGTGTTTTATGGATTCAAATCTCACATCCAAGTCTTCTATTCATTTGGAGTAGATTTTTGTGTATGGTGTGAGACAGTGCTCTACTTTCATTCTTTTGGCTGTGGCTGTACAGTTTTCTCAACACCATTTATTGACAAGGCTATTCTTCTTTTTCTTTTTTAAAGATTTTTTAATTTATGCATACAAGCTGGGGTGTAGGCCAGAGGTGTGGGGTGGTGAGAGGATTCACCAGAGTCAGAGTGGGGAGCAGAACAGGCAATTGACTGAAGTACACTGCTGAGGGGAGCTGCGGGCAAGGCAGGAGAGGTCTGCTGCTCCATGTGGGAATCTCCCTGGCCGGGTATTGAACTCATGCTGCAGTGGCTCTGGATAGCTTCATAGTGCTGCGCTTTAACCCGTTGCACCACCAGGGAGGCCCGAAAAGGCTATTCTTGTTCCAGTGTATAGTCTTAGCTCCCTCGTCAAAAAAAATCAAACAAACGTGCAGAACAGCTAAATAGACACTTCTCTGAAGACATACAGAGAGTCAACAGGCACATGAAAAAATGCTCATCATCACTTATCTTCAAGGAAATGCAAGTCAAAACCACCCTGAGATACTATTTCACAACTGTGAGAATGGCCCACATCAAAAGGACCAGAAACAACAAGTGTTGGTGAGGTTGTGGAGAAAGGGAACTCTCGTACACTGTTGGTGGGAATATAGACTGGTTCAACCCCTGTGGAAAACAGTATGGGGATTTCTCAAAAGATTAAAAATGGATCAACCATATGGCCTAGAAATTCCACCATGAGGTATATATATGCAAAGACACTAGTTTGAAGGGATTTATGCAATCCCATATTCATTGCAGCACAATTATAATAGCAAAGTTGTGGAAATTATCTAAGTGCCACCAAACAGATGAGTGGATCAGGAAGTTGTGGTGTATACACGCAATAGAATATTACTCAGCTGCTAGAAAAGATGAATTCTTATCATTTGTGGCAACATGGATGAAGCTAGAGGGGATCATGCTCAGTGAAGCAAGTCAGACGGAGAAAGACAAATACTTATATGTGGAGTATAGAGAAACCAGACAACAGATTGATAAAGCCAAACTAATAACAAATCCTAGAAATCTGAGTAGAACTGAGGCTACCAGAGGGAGGGAGAGGGGGAGGGGCAAAAACAGAGTGGGGAGGGAGCACAGTGCCCTCTGGTGTGGGCTGTGGATGCTTCAGTGGTAGGTGTGGTATAATAGCAACACATGAAGGGGGACACCCCCTATACCTCTAAAATACAAGCAAATTTGTATGTTGCCTCAATTTAGAAAAGAGAATATTACAAAAGAAAAAAAAAGAAATTACTGTTTTGGTTGATTTGGGGAGGAAAAGGAATACATTGGTGTACTTGTCTGACCATGGTGAAGCCTGGCGGCCTCCGCAGGGCTCAGAAGTCGGCGTGAGGCTGACCGGGGCACTGGGCTCCCCTGGTGACCTCATGCTGGTGACTCACACATGTGTCTCCAGACTTCTCTCCCTGGACAGTTCTGATCCCCCTTATTCTCCTCTACTTGTTCTTCCACAGCATATATCACCCTTAAATCCTTATGAATGTTATTTACTTGATCACATTTATTTTCAATATCTGCTTTTCACTGCTGAAATGTCAGCTCCTTGAGGGAAGAGTTTTGATCTGTCTCGTTCCTCAAGGATTTTCCACCTTGGCTTTCATTGAACCAACTGGTCTCAAGGTTTGCCTCTAATTCTAACCGTCTGTAACTTCAGGCTATATGAAGCATTGGGCCCCCCAGCCCAGAAGGTCTCCCGACATAGGCTGGAAGATGTCTCAGCTGAGGTAATGTGCAGGGACCCAATCATGAAAAAAGTATCAAGAACAGATGAACTTCAAGATCTTCTATAATAAAATTTGAGAATTAGGTGACCGGTATCTCCCACCTGCAAAGCCTTAGTCACAGCCTGAGGGGTGGTGGCACATATACAATCACAGTAAATCGGCAGAAGCAAAACACAACAGGCTCCTGGCTGGAGGGAGAGAGGTGAGGCAACCGGCACGAGGGAGCCAGGGAGACCCGAGCTGCCCCACTCCTCCCTCAGGAGTTACCCCTTTGGCCCCAAGTGAAGACCTGGCTGGCAGCAGCGGCACACTGGGAGCCGTGCGTCCTGTGCCCTGGCTTTTGTGGTCTCTGTGGTGAAGGAGAGCTAGGAAAAGGGGGTGTCATTTCTGTATACAGGTCCTGCTCAAGGCCACCTGGAAAATGCATTATTTTCTTTAACTGTTCTTTCCTTGGCTCTATCGCTTTGTGAACATAAGGCAGTATGAACAGCAGGCTCAAGGAGGAGATGAAGACAACAGGAGGATTTAAACACTGTAAACCCTGTGTCCATGTGCAGAGGGAGAGGCCCGTGGACAGCGTGGAAGGCCTGCTGCACCGAGCAGGAGGTTGAGGACAGCAGTGGAGGTCAGAACGCCCGGGAGGACGTTCCAGAATAACTATGAGGAGTCCATCTGGGAGCAGACAGCTATCCCCAGCATGCATCGAGCCAGAGGGTCAAGAACAGCAACGAAAAACCGTGGGAGCATCCTTATGCCCAAGGAACTTGAGTCATTTGAAAAAGTAAGGAGCCGCCCAAGCATTTGTCCTGATGCTGAAGGAGGGGTGGTGCCCATGAAGCAGCTGTGGGGGATTGCTTCAAAGAACCACACCTTCACGCTCCCACAGGTGCCACACTTACCTCTCCTTTTTCACGGAAGTCGTCGAAGCTTAGCCCTGACGAAGCACCAACCCCCTCTGTGACCAGCCAACAATGACATATTTGTACAGCACAGACTTGCCCCAGACCCCTGTGTTCGTGCAGCAGGGCCAGGAAAGGTGGTTTCATAGTCTTCAGGGAGGAGATAATCTGTGAGGTAGGACTAAGCAGAGTGTAGCATTTTCCTGCACCAGCTGGTCCCTGCTTCAGATTCACGGAGAACTTGGACCCTACCAAGAAAGATCCACAGATGACCTCCCTGGTGGTGAAGCAGGAAGTTGCTAAGTCTGCTGCTTGGGGTCTGCTGCTTGCTGGCATGGAAAATTCCTGTGCTGTGCTGCTTGCCCACAGTAGTAGCTATGACTACCTTGACCCCCTTCCCAAACAGTAAAGAAAATCTATGATAGATGGGGTGACAGGCTTCTGCATACAAATTGTACAAAACCTTACCACTTCTGCAATTTGGGAGCTATCCCACTGGGCCTGCCTCTCTCTCCACCTCTCTGAGTGCTGTCTGATTTCTCTGGGATATTGCCATAACAATGGCACAGGGGTTAAAGTCTCGTGCTATCAAGCTATCACCAGTCATTTTAGCACGAGTTCAATCTCTGGCCAGGGAGCTTCCCACATGGCGCAGCAAACATCTTCTGTCTCACCCGCTGCTCCCCTCAGCAGTATATTTAAGTAAATCAGCCTGTTCTACTCTGTCTCCACGAATCCTCTCATCCCCACACCTCTGGCCTAGACCCCAGTTCTTGTATGCATAATTAAAAATAAATATTTTTTTAAAAATGAGAGATCCATAGAAGCAGGAGAAACCAGCAATTTCTAGCAGGGAAGGGGCACCCAACAGGACATATTTCTGTTGCTCAAAGCTCAAGGGACTTTAGCCTTTCCCATTATCACAGTCAACAGCCAAACCAATCAGCTTTCGTGTTAGAACACAATATGGCATTGTCCACTTATTATTGCTGCCCACAGCTGTGCAGTGGTATCCGGAAGGTAGGCCATCTGGAAACAAAAGCAGTGAGGACAGCAGTGCCAGGGCAGCCCACTAATGGAAGGAAGAATAATGGGGCACAATGCAGAGCCAGAATATTTGAGCTGATTTCCAAGGTAATCGCTTGAGAGGCTTGTAAATGTGTGCAAGAGTTGGCTGAGGTGGCTGTTCTTGTAGAAAAGGTAATGCAGATAGAACTAAGCAAAGGGGAAAACAGGCTGAAAGAGATAGTGAGCCCCATGCGGCTCCAAATATTTTGACTGAATGTCAAGATTTGAAATTTTTAAACAGACATTGTGTGGGGAAAGACAGATTACCGCAGACACTTGGTGCTGGTAGTGCCCTGAGGGGCTGGCAGAACTTCATTCCATCCTTCCAGCCACCCTCTCCACTCCCATAGAGGAGAGGAAACCCAGCTTGGCCCCCTGGTCGAGGGTAGGGCCAAACAAGACACTGAGGACAAGGACAATGGCAATATTTTGACTTAATTTTAATTATTTTACGTTAATTTCCTTTGGAAAATAGTCTTTGAACTGTCATTCTTTTCCGAGGCTCTCCTAATTGAATGGAGCTTGTGTCCAACAGCAGAGATCCTGTGCTGGCATCTTGTGGTTGGAGGACTTGGTGATGTCATCAGATCGCACTACAGAGTCTCTGGCTGCTAGAAAATTCAAATGAGATAGCCAGGGGTGGGTAAGAGAGCAGAGAGGGAAATTCCACCTTCAAGTATAGGTTGAGGGAGTAGCTTGTGATTAGTTCACTGTTGCAACCTATTTCAGAGCTCACTAAAGATGAAAGTTCAAGTGCTCAGGAAGTTCCCAGGAGTCTCCGCAGAGATCAAGTCTTGGGTGGGGGAGTAGTCCCCATGGGGGAAACAGGATCAATGGTTCTCTGTTGGCCACAGTCTGATGGCACAGACTAAATGGATAAGCCCAGGAAGAAACCATAAGGCAGAGAACATTAGAATTTTCCCGAAACACCCCTTCCTCTTTCCCAGTTACAGGGACTCAGCCATTGCTCACACAGCTCCACTGGTGCTTCTGTTCCAGCCAAGACCTGAGCCAAGACCTGCTCTTGTTCTCCTTGCCTCTCCCAGGACCACTGAGAGCCCGCAGCTCAGACGAGCACACCTGCTCCAGAGACTGAAACTGGCACCTATTCAGCCTGGAGAGCTGGGAGGCAGCCCCTGAGACTCTCACCTGGGCTGGGTTAATTGTTGTGCCAGCGGGGTGCCCCAGAGGATGGATCTCCTCTTGTGAAGATGTGGGGAGCACGCGAGACCCGGAGTCAGAGCCCGGCTCTGTGCGCGCTGCCTCCCTTCTCCAGCTCTGGTGACTCATTTGCAAAACAGGAAAAATAATAGCAGCTGCTTCCCTGGATTATGTAGCGAGGAGAAAATGTCTGTGTAAACACTGCAGGTGCTCTCGGTGGCAGGTGGTGAGCTACCTGTGCGGCTCAAAGTTTGTGCTGGTTTGTTTGCCTTTCTAGGTCCCGACTCCATCATTACAGCGCAACAGCTGCTTAATTGCCAGATACATCAGAAGAGGATGGAAAGTAATTTAGTACTCCATTTAACATGAGGAGAAAGGGATAATTTGGTGGGAGGGGTGAAATAACTGTGTTTACCATTTCAGTAATTGACCTTTGAGATCTGGGGAAATAAAGGCAGAGGGGCGATTTCCCTACAGACACTCTTCCCCGGTCTCTTCTTGACTCAAGAGCATGTGTTTGCTCACAGGGGACTTTGAATAAATAATACGTTCTTGGGAAGGAGCCAGGCGTCAGCTCCTGCTGCTCTAGGTTTCCTGGCGGGAGATGAAATGAGTGTTCAGGCTGAGTGCGGCCTCAGGGCCACCTCCCACCACCCCCCACCCAGCCCTCTCCTCCCTCCCGGCCTAATGATTGCTGTCCTCACCCGGCTCTGTCTGTGCTTGCTCCACGCCTCTGAACTCCGCGCCCACCTGCATCCCCAAGCAGAGAGCTGGAGTGCAACACAGTGGGCAGGTCAGGGCTGCAGTGTCCAAGTCAGCGAGCAGGCGTGTGAGCCAGGAGAAGGGACGGAAAGGCTGGGAGGCAGGTGCCCACACTCATTTTCCTTCCATTTGTCCAGACTGCCCGCTCTCCGTCAAGGCCACTGCCCCACTGCCTTGCCAAAGCAGAGTAGGTTATGTGGGGGAGGAGTAAGAGGTGCTCTGGCCACAACTGTGGAGTGATAAGGGCAGAGGGAGGGTCAGGGACTGGCTCAGAAGTGCCCCATGCAGCAGGGCCGGGGAACAGGCCTCGCCTGCCCCACTTTTTCTGCCTTGGAACTATAGCAGATGAAATCACTTGGGGTTGCTCAGGTTTTGTTTTGTTTTGTTGTTGCTTTTTTTTAATTCAGAAACTTTTCTCAGAAAAGTTGGAAGAACGTAGGATTCCCCTTCCCTGTCTTCACCAATTGTTAACAGTCTGGGGGCCACATTTGTGCCCTTTTCTTTCCATGTATACCAACAGAAACACACACATGTAAAAAATTTTACTGAACCATTTCAAAATATTTTTTAAAGTTTTTGAAATATTTGATGATTGATTCAATAACATACAGTCCATATTCAATTTTCCCTGTCTCCAAAATTTCTTCTATGGCCATATAAATATATATATTAGGTCCAGAATCTTATCCAGCCCCTACTTGGTTATGGTGCCTCCTCAGTGTCCCTTGGTCTTGCTGTCAGTTGCTTTCACCTGTCGTGATGTTGACTGCTGGGAGGAGTCCGGTTACAATGGCCCACGTGCTGGATTTGTTAGTCTCGCCCTGTAGCTTCTGGGTTAGTCTCTGTAGCAGGAGCCTGCACGGTGAGACTGGATTCGCCACTGCACCACATCAGAGCACAGGGCCAGTGTCCCTGACTGTTGATGATGTTCCATTTGACCACCTCTCTGAGCCTGGCTCTGTCATGTCTCCTGCTATGAAGGAGCATGTCCCCCTTGATAGGTACTGGGGGTGGCCATGCATTGAGACAATGAACATCTCCTGCTGTCCAGCAACAAATCTTCATGGACGTTAACACCCATGGGGGTGTTGGAGGGGGGGTGCAGTCATTGCCCTTGGGCTACAAAGTGGTGACTTGCTAATGTCAGCACCCCTTCCACACTTATTATCTGCTGTATTCTGTGAGGAAGGGCTTTCACCTGTCCCCCCCTTTTTTTCGAGAACAACTGTCACATGAATTTATTAACGATTTAATGTATTATAATTGCTGCTTATATTCTTTATCATGCTCAAATATTCCCAAGGTTAATTAGTAGTTGATGTGTCATACAATTTGCTATAGCCTGAATGTTCGCATGCCCCCAATTAGTATGCTGAACCCTAATTGTCAAATGTGGTGGTGTTGAGAAGGTGGGCCTTTGGGAGGGGATAAGGTCACATGGACTGAGCCCTCATGAAGGGGGTCAGTACCCTAATAAGAGACACCCTCAGAGAGCCCCTGCCCCTTCTACCACGCAAGGACACCAGACACCGAATCTGCCAGCACTTTGACTTTGGACTTCCCGCTTGAAAACCACAAGAAATAAATTGCTGTTGTTTATTAGCCACCCAGCCTATTGCATTTCTGTGAGTTGGCTGAGCAGACCAAGACACTCACAAAGTATCTACAGAGTTAATGCAAGTCTGGTATTGGCCCTGGGCACCCTGACTTGAGGAAAGAAGCCAACTTGAAGCTCCAAAACAGTTAGCCGGTAGAATTATGTCCCCAGAGCCCAGGATTCAGCGTTACCAAAGACTGAATCATGGAGGGTAGGTAGAAAAGACTTTGCCTGAATGACATCAATCTTTGTAACTGGAGTCTATAATTTTAACTCAAGTGGAATAAATCTCCCAGCAAGAGGTTTGCTTTACTAGTATGTATTTACCAAACAGCAGAAGGTGGAATCCACTTAGAAGTTGTCTTGTTTCCCCACTGAGGAATTTTAAATTTCCTCTTTTGAGACTGATGCTCTGCTTCTTGGAGCCACGCTGGTTCTGAGCTTTGTTTGGTAACTTGGACTCTGAACAGGCCACAGGTGGCCTTTTTCCTTTAGTCCTGAGCTGTTGTCATCTCCTGATTTGCAATTAGGCCTAAAAGCCCACCTCCTAGTCAATGTTTTCCCTTGTTCCACTGTTACGATGTGGGTGCCTCCTGGACGCTCTGCCGGAGAGCACAGCCTGCCGCTCCCGCACGTGGCTCTGGTGTCTGGTCTTCTTTTTGAAAGGCTCAGTGGAGGTTGGGGTGGTAAGTCCAGCTCTTCCCTGACTCCTAACAGCTTGAAAAACTCTATTGACATGCAGAAAAGTCAGCTGCCTTACATTAAGAGCAGAAAATATTGTCCTTACTCCTGGTATGATGAAAGCCTTTCATGAAAAGATTCTTTTTTACAGTGGAATCTTTGCTGCAGCCACAGCTGTTCCGGAAAGCTACATCTGTTGAAGCAAAATTGGGCATATTTTCGAGGCCTCTGGCTTTGCTGAGGCCCTCCCTCCCCACCCCACCCCCCTCACTGGGTCCTCCGCCCTCACCCTCACTGAGCCACATGCCGGGCATTAAGTATCAGGTCCCACGTTCCAGCAAATGGCCAAAACTCTGTGGCTTGAGCCTGGACCTGCTGCCTTAACTCTGGTTCCTTACAGAATAGGCTGAAGCAGAAGCTCACGCGCCGGTACGTCATGGACAAATACAATCACAGGAGTGAAGGTAACGGAGAGAGAGCCTGGAAAAAGTGAGCACTCTCAGGGGGTGTGTGCTCCCAGCTTGGCCACAGCTTTGCAACAGGTTAGTTCTCTCAGGATGTCCTCACAGAAGCCATATGCAGCATTTGCATTTCTGAAGAGTGCAGAAGTGAAAAATAGCAAAATGAATCCGCAATCCCAATATCCCATTGTCGAGATCAACTTTCCTGCACATCTGCCTTTCAGCCCAATGGGGAGCCAAGTGTGGAAGGAGCCCAGTGGTGTGTGTGCTGAGGTATTCTCTTGTTGGCCCCTGAGTGTTGGTCCCTCAGCTGGCAGAAGCAGCTGCCTGAGTTCACATCTTCAGGAGCAGCACAAGTTGAGTCCAGGCCCACTCCAGCCAGAAGGGTTCAGGGCGCCTGCTCAGTGATGATTAGTGGGGAGTATGTGCATCCCAGCCCCGTGGCTCCCAGTCAAGCCTTATCCAAGCTCTAGTGACCTGCCTCTAAACACTGCAGTGTAAGGCTTAGAGCTCCTCTCCCAAGTTCAGTGGCCAAAAACTAACTGAGCCCAAACACTGTTGGCTCCCCCCAAATTGCAGAGGCACAGTAAAAACCATACACAGCTGCCTGGGGGTTAGTCATCTGCCCTGGCCAGAGCAGAGGCCTTCTACTTGTCCCTTTGTACCATTTTGTGCCTTCTAGATCTCTTTTCATTTTTCAAGGCTTGAAGCTTTGTGTGCCAAATACTGATGTTTGAGTTATGCACAAGTCAAGCACCTCTGCAGGGCAAGTCCTTTGAAAACTTAGGGCAGAGTAGAACACGGGCATCTTGGCCACAGGAAAGGAAAAGAGGGAAAACACGTCGTCTGTGTTCCCCTGTGAATACACCAGTGAGATTAAGACTTGCCCTTCCTCAGGCAAGTGAGGGAAGCAGAGAGAGGCCAGGGTAGTTATGCTAGTGGAACTGCTGGGGGTGAGAGTGGAAGGCACAGGAGTGGGGAGAAGGTGCTGCTCTTAAACACCCCCAAACTGAAGGTCATCGTGTCAACATTTCCTAAAAGTTCTCTCTGCTTTGGGGGATGTGAGCTCCTGAGGCCCAACAAATCTCCCGAAGTGTGAGCAATTCTCTGGGAGGCCTTCCCTGGCTGGGGCTGGGGGCATGTAAAGTGGTCTGTGCCCTCTCTGTATCACTGTCTCCTCTCCTGCCACCCCACCCCCAAGCCCTTTAGCTGTAGACATCAGCTGATAAAGCACAAGCGGAGCCTGCACGTGCTCATGGGAAGTGTGGCCACTTCTTACTCAACCCTTGGGGATGTGTCTAGAAGCCTCTTCTCAGAACTTGGAGGAATTATCAACTGTGCAGCTCAGCTTTGCAGTGTTAGATGTTTTCTGGGAAAATAGTAAAAGTTCTGTTCAACTTTGTAGCACACCCATTTACTAATATGAACTATGCGCCTGTGGGCCTGTGGCTTACCAGGCCACGTGCTGTGTGTTGTGAGGGGATGTTGTGAGGATGGAGGGAAGGTTTCAAACTAAAACTAGTCATCACAGAGGAGGTTTCAAGTAGTCCAGGGAGAGAATCAGACACTTACACAATCACCTGAACACACACATGCACCCACACCTGAACACACACACATGCACACACACTCTTATGAGGACTACAAGAAATACAGATGCAAAAGGTTTAATGGAAACCAGAGGGGAAAACAAGTCTCCACTGAAAGGAAGCTTTGAATTAGGCCTTGAAGGAAGAGTGAGTTTGACAGATGGGGAGAAAGGGGAGATTGCTATGAGAAGGCACAGACTGTGCAAAGCCATGGCTGCTTGGAAGGAGAGAGTGGGTACAGGAAATGGAGAGGTTTGTGCCACAGAGGCACCAAGTATATGTTCTTGTCAATTAGAGGATACTGGGTGATGAAACTGCTGTAAGATGTCAGATGGAACCAAATCAAGTCTATGATAGAACTTGAGCTCTGGCTAACTGAATAATTTCAGGCAGAGGAATGAATGGGGTTGGGGTTTGGAAAGATCACACTAGCAACTATGTTGGGAATGGTTGTGCAAGGAGACAATCTGGAGGTCAAAAAACTAGTTATGGAGGACACGCCCCCAAAACATGGTGGCGAACAGACGCTAAGATCAGGCTCTCCCACAAAAAATCGATTTATGGAGAAAAATATCCCTAACTTTGAGAGCTCACTCGAAGAGAACTGGCTACCCTACACAATACAATCAACCCCGGGGGTGCTTTAGACTTAAAAATAAACCGAAGAGTCGGAGTAAAGAGAAGAGAAAAGACATCAGACCCCACACAGAGGAACAGCAGCAAGGAGAGGTGGGCGAACCGGCTTCCCTGAGAGCCACTGAATACAAGGTTATAAACTGCGGTGAGATCGGAGGGCTCCGGCCAGCCAACTGGGAGCACGACCCACATTCCCCCACCCCACGACCCCCCTCTCTTCCCTGCATGGCAACCCTGAAGCGCAGGAAAGCGTGAGGGTCACTGTGTCCCATCCCTCATGGGGCTAGGTAACATCTTAACGGGGAGAAAGTCCATGCAAGAAACATCCCCCCACCGGCTGCTAGGTGATAAATTGGCCAGAGGAACTGGTTAGGCCGGAAAACCTCCTGCTGAGACCACCTCAAACACTCTGGGCCTTAGACTGTAACTTGATCCCAAGCTGATGGGGGGAGTGGCGATTAAGAACTACTGACTGACAGTCCCCACAACCCCTCCCATACCTGTTGCTGGACCTGTTGCAGGGTACAGGCTTCTGCTGAAACTATCTCTGACCACATCCTCCCCTACAAAGTGTCAGCATCTTGGCACCGGGAGGGCAGCAGAAAAGAGACCTCAGCTGGTGGTGAACATGGCCCAGCACTTGCCACACCCCCAACCTCTACGTGGCTGCACACTGGCACCCCAGAAACTAGGGGAGGTGAAACCCTGATCAACAGCCACCCACAGCCTCCACCCCTGCACCCCTTCGTGGAGTAGCGGAGCCCAAGAAGCAGAAAAGAAACTAAGACCAGGAGCTCCCAACCCCTCCCCACCAGACATAACCCCAGGGGCAGGAATAGTCCCAGGCAAACATTGGAGGAAAGGAAAGAGGAAAAAAAAAGGAAAAAAAAAAGGGAGGGGAGAAAAAAATAGAAAGACTCCCAGCAACGACTAATGACAGCAGGAACAGCAAGACAACAACAACATCTGTCACTGGAAAGGAGGGGTTGAACCCCAGCAGGGGGCCCAACCAGAAACCCCAGAACCTAAGAGCAAAAGGACTACAGAGCTCCAAATTCAAATCTCTCCAATACTTTATTTATTATTATTATTATTATCTTTTTATTTTTTCTTAATCTTTTCTTTTCTTACTTTTAACCTACCTTTTCCTCCTGGTCCTTCATTCCTACTTTTCTTCATCTTCATTCTCATTTTCTTTCTTTTTTCTTTTCTTTCTTTTTTACTACAAACCACTCCTTCATCTTTCCTAATTCAACTCGGACCGGAAACACACTAGAGACACGCCATGAGAAACACAGAAATTCAACAAAGAAAAATAAGAAAATCCAGAAGATACCCAGCCACAGCCAAGGCAACTCACACAAGGGAACCACAAACACTCCTGAGCAAGTAAAACCAGGAGTCATGCCCGCCGGCACCAGTGGAAAGCTACGAACAGAGCAAAGCAGAAAACCAACAACAGGAAGGAAAAAAGTCACAAATGACCCTCAAAATAATACACCACAGAAAGAAAATACCTCTCCAGAACCCATTAATATGGACATAGAAGATTACATCCACTTAACAGATAAAGACTTCAATATAGCCATCACAAAAAAATGATAGAATTAAATGAAAAAAACAAAGAACTGAGAAATGAGAATGAATCCATAAAGAAGAAACTGAAGAAACTGGAAGATTTAAAAGAACTGAAGAATGAGAACGAATCCATAAAGAATACATTGAAGGAAATGGAAGATTTAAAAACATTAGTAGAGGAGCTAAAGAAATCCAGGGGAAGACAGAAAAGTGAATTAAAAGATATGCAGGGAAGAATAAGTATTCTGGAAGATAAAGATACTAACAGAATCAAGACAGAAAAGGAAAGAGAAAAACAAAGGAAAAAGGATGAGGAAAAGCTTCAAGAACTATCTGACACCATGAAAAAAGGAAACATCAGAATCATAGGAATCCCAGAAGGAGAGGAAAGAGACAAAGGAACAGAGAAACTTCTCAAGGAGATAATTGAAGAGAACTTTCCAAACACGAAAAAGGAAACAAAAATTGACATACAGGAAGCCAGACGATCTCCATATTATTACAACTAAAGAAAAAAAAAAGCAGCAAGACATATGGTAGTAAAACTATCGAGAATTCAAGAGAAGAAAAATATATTGAAAAGGATGAGGGCAAAGAAACAAATAACCTATAAAGGAAAGCCAATCAGGCTGACATCAGATTTCTCTGAAGAAACACTACAAGCAAGAAGAGATTGCCAACAAATGCCAACAAAGAATACTCTACCCTTCAAAGCTCTAATTCCTCTATGAAGAAAAAATATGGACCTTTTCCGACAAACAGAAACTACAGAAATTCATCACTACCAAACCCCCACTCCAAAGAATACTAGAAGTCATGAAGACAAAACCAACAGAAGAAAGACCAGGAAGCACAGAATAAGGTAAGAATTAGAACCACAAAAGGGTAAACAAACAAACAAACAAAAAATATGGATGACAGTATATCAATATTAACTCTAAATGTAAATGGACTAAACACACCAATTAAAAGACACATCATAGAAGGATGGATCAAAAAACAAAACCCAACCTTCTGATGTCTACAAGAAACACATTTAATTGTGAAAAATAAACAG
This sequence comes from Scalopus aquaticus, assembly GCA_004024925.1. NCBI lineage: Eukaryota > Metazoa > Chordata > Mammalia > Eulipotyphla > Talpidae > Scalopus > Scalopus aquaticus. The sequence continues at coordinate 2,928 of PVIJ01013227.1, read as the reverse complement.
AGATTAATAATTAAAGGATGGAAAACAATCTTACAAGCAAATAGACCAAGAAAGAAGGCAGGAACAGCTACACTTACATCAAATAAACTAGACTTCAAACTTAAGAAGGTTAAAAAAAGACAAACCTAGTCACTCATCATGATAAAGGGTACAATAAAACAAGAAGATATAACACTCATCAACATATAATCCCCAAATGAAGAAGCACCAAAATATATCAGACAACTATTATCATCCCTCAGAACAGACATTAAAGAAAATACATACATAGTAGGAGACTTCAACACCCCACTTTCTCTATTGGACAGATCAAGAAGACTAAAACTAACTAAGGACATTAAAGCTCTAAATAAGGACCTAGACCACATGGGATTAACAGATATCTATCGATCACTTCAAACCCCGAAAAATTGAATACACATTTTTCTCAAGTCCACACGGAACATATTCCAGGATCGATCACATATTAGGCCACAAAACAAACCTCAACAGATATACTAAGATCAAAATCGTACCAGCCTTCTTCTCCGATCACAAAGGAGTCAAACTGGAAATAAACAATTAAAAGAAAAAAAGAAACCCTTTCACCTCATGGAGACTGAAGCCCACATTATTAGAAGACCAATGGATCAACGAAGAGATCAAAGAAGAAATTAAAAAATATATAGAAATGAATGACAACGAAGACACAACCTTCCAGAACATTTGGGACACAGCAAAAGCAGTAATAAGAGGAAAATTTATATTTATATAAATTTATATATTTAAGAGGAAAATTTAAAATTTATATAGCATTACAAGCTCACATCAAGAAACAAGAAACAACTCAAAGAAACAATCTAATCTCACATCTCAAAGAACTTGAAAACGAACAACAAAAAACCCAAAAGCCAGCTTAAGAAAGGAAATAATAAAAATCAAAGCAGAAATAAATGAAATGGAAATAAAAAAAAAACAATCCAGAAGATCAACAAAACCAAAAGCTGGTTCTTTGAAAAAATAAACAAAATAGACAACCACTAGCGAGGCTTACAAAGAAAAAACGGGAGAAAACACAAATAAATAGGATCATAAATGAAAGAGGAGAAATCACAATGGACACAGCAAAAATCAAAAGAATAATCAGAGATTACTATGAACAGCTATACAGAAAAAAGTTCAATAACCTAGAGGAAATGGACAAATTCCTAGAACTATACAATCACCCAAAACTAGATAAAGAAGATATAGAACAGCTAAACAGACCAATCACAAGCAGTGAAATTGACAGTAATCAAAAACCTCTCCCAAACATAAGACCAGGACCAGACGGTTTCACAAACGAATTCGACCAAACATTCAAAAACGTAATATTCCCTATATTACACAAACTATTTCAAAAAATCAAGAAGGAAGGAGTACTACCAAACATATTGTTTGAAGCAAACATAATTGTAATACCAAAACCAGACAAAGATAACACCAAAAAGAAAACTACAGACCAATCTCTCTAATGAACACTGATGCAAAAATATTTAATAAAATCTTAGCCAACAGGATCCAACAATGCATCCAAAAGATAATACACTATGACCAAGTGGGATTTATCCCAGGGACACAAGGATGGTTCAACATCCGAAAATCAATCTATGTAATCCAACACATCAACAAAAAGAAAAATAAAGACCATATGATCATATCAATAAATGCTGAGAAAGCATCTGACAAAGTGCAACATCCATTTATAATAAAAGCCCTTGAAATCCTTGGGATAGAAGGAACATACCTCAACATTATAAAAGCCATATACGACAAACCCACAGCCAACATTATCCTCAATGGTGAGAAGCTGAAGGCCTTTCCACTAAGATCAGAAACAAGGCAAGGATGTCCACTCTCACCATTGCTTTTCAATATAATGCTGGAAGTCCTCGCCAGAGCAATAAGACAAGAGAAAGACATTCAAGGAATCCAAATAGGAAAAGAAGAAATTTAACTGTGTCTGTTTGCAGATGATATGATAATATATATACAAAACCCTAAAAACTCCATAGAAAAACTACTCAAAATTATAGACCAGTTCAGTAAAGTAGCAGGATACAAAATCAATGCACAAAAATCAGTAGCCTTCCTATATGCAAACACCCAATCTGAAGAAGAAGAAATCGAGATCCATCCCCTTCAAAATCGAAACCAGAAAAATCAAATGTCTGGGAATAAATCTACCAAAAGATGTAAAAGACTTATACAAAGAAAACTACAAAACACTGTTGAAAGAAATACAAGAAGACACAAGAAAATGGAAAGATATCCCCTGCTCATGGATTGGAAGGATTAACATTATCACAATGGCAATCCTCCCAAAAGCAATTTATAGATTCAACGCTATTCCAATAAAAATCTCAATGACATTCTTCAAAGAAATAGATCAAATACTGATGAAATTCATATGGAACCACAAAAAGCCCCATATAGCTAAAGCCCTCCTGACTAAAAAGAAAGAAAATGGACGAATTTCACTGCCTGATTTCAAACTATACTACAAAGCCATAATAACTAAAACAGCATGGTACTGGAACAAAAACAGACACCAAGACCAATGGAACCGAATAGAATTAAACCAAACCCAGAATTAAAGCCGCATATCTATGAACAACTAACTTTGACAAAGGAGCAAAGAAAATGCAGTGGGACAAGGACAGTCTATTCAATAAGTGGTGCTGGGAAAACTGGACAGCCACATGCAAAAAAAATGAAGCTAGACTACTACCTCACACCCTGCACAAAAGCCAACTCAAAATGGATAAAAGACCTGGATGTAAGACCTGAAACCATAAAATGTATAGAAGAAAATATAGGCAAAACTCTGCACGACATACATCTCAGCAAAATCTTGAAAGACACATCCCTCAAAGCAAAGGAAGTGAAAGACAATATAAACAGATGGGA
>PVIJ01013226.1:0-46039 GCA_004024925.1 Scalopus aquaticus | reverse complement strand
AGAGAGAGAGAGAGAGAGAGAGAGAGAGAGAGAGAGAGAGAGAGAGGAGAGAGACAGAGAGATCTTTTGCAATCTGATGACTTACTTCTCAGAGGACTATTGTAAGATAAAATACTAAAATCACAAAAGAAACAAATCAATGTCAGTTATGAAAATATCAGAAATGAAAAATTTTTGTAAATACAAATTTGTGAGCTATGTAATGTATGTTAAATGGCAAGAACTAGTGGAGAATGAAATAACTGCCATTATTTCAAGGGGGTGAAAGCATATATATTTTAATGTGATATTTAAAATATCCATAGTCAGAGTTACAGATACTACTTATCTATGAACTGTTGCCTATCTTTGTAATTGAATAATATTAATAACTATTTATTGCCTATATTCATAAGTGAAGGCTGCTCCAGTAATTGAAATATAAAAGCATTGAAGATGAAGTCCTGCCTGAACCAAGTTCAGAGCAAGCTAGATGTAATTGAGCCTAGGTACTGCCATAGGAAAAAGCTTTTCCAGCCAGCTAGGTATCAGGCTCATAGCCAGGTAGAGTCAGCGACTTCCAAAGTGGCTTCTAGTGGATTAATATGTTGAGAGATTTGTCAACTGCATTTGGGAGTGTCTCTCTAAATGTCCTGAAGTTGTAAAAGCTATTGATTTTTCAACTATTGTAAGATCTGGAAGAAGGACAAGAAAAACAATATTGTGTTTCTAATTACCTAAATTAATAGTCCACAGGAACTATTAGTTCTTGTTTAGTTCACAAGAACTAAATCAGTAGTGCCCACAGGAACTTCATATGTGCAATCGTTGTGTATAGTACAACCCTGTGTAGAAATCCGAGGTACTGGTTAATTTCTATCAACTTTCCTTAGTCCCTTGATAATATTTGCACTTTGTTTCACGCAGATTAATCATTGAAAAACATTCCTTTTCTCTATTCTCATATCTTAGAACATTATCTTAAAAGTTTGTAGTAGTTCTTAGCCATGATAGTAAATCTTTGTAGCATTCATATGTTTTCATCAATTAATTGTTTAAAATTGTAGTAACATTGGTTTGCATCCTTCTTTGTGTATAAGGAGTATACGATCTCCCGGCTCAGGTGTTGTTACCATACCACACCCACCACCAAGACACCCGTTAAATTTTCTATGGTGCTTACAAGATAAATTTCTATCAAAATGGGTTAGAGTTGCTTATTACTTATCTGTGGACTGATTATTCTACCAGAATCACATCCCTGACAAAAGCTGCTATGAGAATGGTGATCTTTGTATTGCTAATTATAGGTCACAGAGTTAGAGTAGAAAAATAAAACACGACTCTCATGTATGTTATCAAAATAAACAATTAAAATGGCAGTGCTTTTAACAATATTATCTCTGTAAGAGATGAATATATAAAACAATCTTATTTGTAATCTCCAGGGGAATTTCAGTTAAAACAAATGTTTAAGACATGTTTTAACTATGAAAAAATACTTAGGCTTAAATTTATATTTTTTAGATTAGTGCATCTCACCTCATCTTTAAAAGGAGTCATGAATACTATAAGAATATTTCCTAATGATCTACAGATGCAGCAAAAAACTTTGACCAATTCTGCTATGATTCCACCATTGTTAATAGCATGATGTGAAAGATATATATATATATATATATATATATATATATATATATATATATATATATATATAAAAGCTGGGCAGTTTGGGATATATTCTGCACCAATTTAGAGTGTCTATTGCTAAAATCTCTTTAAGAATACAACTTCCCCCTGCAAATACTAAATTGTTAGCTCAACCCAACTCCTTCTATCTCCTTCCACTCAAGAATTCAAACAAATTTTGAATGAACTCTACTAAACACTCTTCCAGTTGTCCTGGACCTTGTGGATTTAGAGTAGACATAACTGTCTGCAAAATAAGCAGCAGTACATTCTCACTCTTTCTACCAGAAACTGTCTGCTACTACCTTGAAGTAAAAATACAGGTATTATCTGCTTTTGTGCTCTTCATAAGAATGGCTCATTGTAGTCCCATACAATCCTTTTTAGAAAAAACAGATTTTTTTTCTAAAGTCAATTTTAGACTCCCAGTAATCTTAAGGAGTTTGAATATAAAACAGGGAGAAGAGTATGTGAATACATAATAAAAAAATTTTACAAAGCGAGAGACTTGGGTGAGATGTTTGAATGGGGGCTGAAGCTGCAATTACCCCTGCAGTCTAGACATATTCCTCACTCCATAGAAAACCACTTTTACATGGTCCTAATTTAAACTCCCGTGTCATGTTGTGGTTAATATTACTCTGTCAAGAATGGAAAATAAAAAATATTAAAAGTGAAGTTGACCAAATTACTGTTTCTTTTAGGAACTAGGCCATTTATTTATGTACTAATCTATAGATCATATGTATCAAGACTTTGTCATTAAAATACCCATGAATGACTCATTGCAGACTTTGTTATAGGCTACAAATGCCAATTCATTCTATTTTCCACTCAAGATATGCTACTTACCACATCACACAGATAATCACTCTATGTTGCTTTATCTTCTTTTATGCTAACTTGCTGATAGCAAGAGAACATACTAGTTCTTCAGTTTTATGAGCCAAGGGATCATTATTCTGAGTACAAGCAATTGAAGTGACATAGAAGCTTGAGGTTAAAAAGAAGGGTAAAATAATATTTTCTGTGAATTCATGGGTTTCTTTTCATCAGCATTTATGAGCCCTAAGGATTTTAGGGGTCATCTTTTTAATGAGTTATCTTGACTCTTTTTGACTTCACTGGGGTCATTCAGCATATAAAATCTCACCAATGTTACAGGTGCATTAGTCCCCTGGATGATGACTAAATGATAAGAAAATTCTTTAATTTAGAAGAAGAGGACTTAGTTGGGGGAGGGGTCATAATAAGTAACTTTTGAGAAAAGCTCTAAATTGTAAGATAGAGTGCTGAAGTTAATAACTTTGTTTGCTGCATTAGAATTAGAATTGAGTTTATTTTGTAGTCAAAGAATATACACACATACCCAAAACATATACATATTTGAAAAGCAGAAAGTAATTCTTCACACGTGTTAAGCAAATAAAGCTTTTGTAAAAATATTTCATTATGGTTGAGGATTTGTTCCAAAGGATGTATAAAAAGAAAATAAATTAAGAAAAACATAGTCAAAATTAGAATTTTTTTCCCTTTCCACTTTGTTTCACATTTGTGTACAAAATATGGGAACAAATATTTCTTTTTTTTGGAATTTACTGTGTTACTTTGATATGGAGAGGTTGTGAACAGGTTTATTTTTACAGATATATAGTTAGTAATGATTTTAGGATGCATTTATGCTTTTTTTAAAAAAAGATTTATTTATTGCATACAAGCTGGAGTACAGGCCAGCAAGAGGACTGACCAGAGACAAAGTGAGGAGCAGAACAGGCTGATCGACTGAAATACACTGCTGAGGGGAGCAGCAGATGAGGCAGGAGAGGTCTGCCGCGTCATGTGGGATTCTCCCTGGCCGGGCATTGAACTCGCATTGCCGCTGCCGACAGCTCCACAGTGCAGCACTTAACCACTGCACCACCAGGGAGGTCCTGCATTTATGCTTTTGTATTGCTACTCTATCCATGTAGTAATAAAAATGGTTGGGAAAAACTCATACAATTTAGAACAGATATCTCAGTACTTAAGAAATATTTTTATACTTTCTAAAAAGTTTAAAGACCCAGTGTTGGACTGTAGCTCCAAATAATTTATCTGTAACTAAGACATAGTAGCTTGCACTTCATATTACAAGTTTCTGATACATGCTATTTTCTTGAAAATCTTCCAGATTTTGCTCCTCAAACATTCCAACTCCTAATACATATTTTTCCAAAGTAGTTTAGATAGCGTAAAATTTCTAAGAAAATTAATTTCATGAATGCAAACATAGCCAGACAATGGACAAGAAAACAAATAAAAGGCAGTGCATGGTTCTGAATGACTGATAGATTATTATAGGTTTATTTCATTTTCTTGGATCACAGAAAATCATTTCTCTACATTATGTTTTATTTTGCATATACATAATGTAAAATTGTTTCTAAAATAATTGCCTTTTAAAAAAGTCAGCACTTCAGAAAAGTTTTGTTAAACTGTGTAACTTTCTTGTGAATTGCTAGGATTGGATTCATCATACAAAACTCAAGACTTAGTCTATTTGTACCTTCTCATACACAATAATCCTGAAATCCTATGCACAGTCAAACAAACCTGTTGTTTTTACCTTATATTTTTTTTTCTTTTTTTTAAATATATATTTTTATTGTTATTTATGTCTTTTACATTTTGTATTCCCTTGGGTAGCCCGCCACCAATTCACCCGTGATCGATCTCCATGGTCCCTTGTGTTCCTTTCTATTCCATTTTGTGCGCTTTTCCTTCCCTCCCTCTGCCTCCCCCCCACCCCCCTCGCTGATTGTCTCTCTCCTATTTGGTATCCTTATAGTCCTGTTATAAGTGAAACCATATGATATTTTTCTCTTTCTTTCTGGCTTATTTCACTGAGTATGATCCCCTCTAATTCCATGCATGCCACTGCAAATTGCCTGTGTTTATCTTCTTTGAATGCTGAATAGTATTCCATTGTGTATATGTACCACATCTTCTTGATCCAATCATCTATTTTTGGACATCTGGGTTGCTTCCATACCTTTGCTATTGTGAACAGTGCTGCAATGAACATACGGGTGCATGTATCCTTTTGGATTAGTGTTTTTGTGTCCTTTGGGTAAATTTCCAAAAGTGGTATTGCTGGGTCGTATGGAAGCTCCATGTTTAGCAGTTTGAGGAATCGCCATACAGCTATCCATAGTGGTTGGACCAGTTCACATTCCCACCAGCAGTGTAGAAGAGTTCCTTTTTCTCCACATCCTTTCCAGCATTTGTTGTTGCCTGTATTTTTAATGCGTGCCATCCTCATAGGTGTGAGGTGGTATCTCATAGTGGTTTTGATTTGCATTTCCTTGATTTTAAGTGATGTTGAGCATTTTTTTATGTATCTGTTGGCCATTTGCTTTTCTTCTTTGGAGAAGTGCCTTTTGAGCTCTTCTGCCCATTTTATGATTGGGTTATTGGCTTTTTTTTGTTGAGTTGTGTGAGTTCCTTGTAAATTTTTGTTATCAGTCCTTTATCAGATATATTGTGTGCAAAGATCTTTTCCCAGTTGGTAGGGTGTCTGTTAGTTTTGGTTAATGTCTCTTTTGCTGTACAGAAGCTTTTTATTTTGATGTAATCCCATCTGTTTATCTTGTTTTTCACTTCTTTCGCTTTGAGGGATGTGTCTTTCAAGATTTTGCTGAGATGTATGTCGTGTAGAGTTTTTGCCCATATTTTCTTCTATACATTTTATGGTTTCAGAACGTCTGGGACACAGCAAAAGCAATAATAAGAGGAAAATATATAGCATTACAAGCTCACATCAAGAAACAAGAAACAGGGCCTCCCTGGTGGCGCAGCGGTTGAGCGCTGCGCTGTGGAGCTGTCGGCAGCGAGTTCGATGCCCAGCCCGGGAGATTTCCACATGGTGTGGCAGACCTCTCCTGCCTCACCCGCTGCTCCCGTCAGCAGTGTATTTCTGATCTGCCTGTTCTGCTCCCCACTCTGTCTCTGGTGAACCCTCTCGCCGCCCCACACCTCTGGCCTGTACCCCAGCTTGTATATATAAATAAATAAATCTTTTAAAAAAATTTAAAAAAAAAGAAACAAGAAACAACCCAAAGAAATAATTTAATCTCACATCTCAAAGAACTAGAAAATGAACAACAAAAAACCCCAAAAGAAAATTTAAGAAAGGAAATAATAAAAATCAAAGCAGAACTAAATGAAATGGAAACAAAACAAAACAAAAAAACAATCCAGAAGATTAACGAAACCAAAAGCTGGTTCTTTGAAAAAATAAACAAAATAGACAAACCACTAGCCAGGCTTACAAAGAAAAAATGAGAGAAAACACAAATAAATAGGATCATAAGTGAGAAATCACAACGGACACAGAAAAAATAAAAAAAAATAATCAGAGATTACTATAAACAGCTATACGGAAACAAGTATAACAACCTAGAGGATATGGACAAATTCCTAAAACTATACAATCACCCAAAGCTAGACAAAGAAGATATAGAACACCTAAACAGACCAATCACAAGTAGTGAAATTGGAACAGTAATTACCTTATAATTTTTATGAATATATACAACCAGATCAAAAGTCTATGTAAGTATTCATGAAAGAAGTTGAAACTATTAGAATGTTGGAGGAGCAGTATGAACAAGAGCATCGCTTTAATGGAAACTTACGTTCAACAAAAAGAATTACCTTCTCTCCCCCTTTGAAGGGTCAACTAATATTTCTGAGATCATTTTATACACACTGCTGAGTTGTACCAGGGAAAAAAATCACATTCCCCTTTGATCCCATCCATAATTCAAAACAATACCATCGATACAAGGATTATGTGTCTGTCATAGATTTCATAGATGGATTGGACCTAGTTAGAATTTTAGAACATCAGAAGGCAAGCAAAATTAGTTCCCAATCTTGTGCCTTTGCTTCACTTTTGATCTTCCTTTGAGGAAGATCACATGTTCTTGTCTTCCAGTGCATAGATTGCAGCTTTCGATAACATCTCCCGTAAACAGCAATTGAACTTGACTTTGCTCGCATTTTACTACTTCTTCCCAGAGCAATCAAGGATTTGGTGACCTGTATCACCTCATTTCCCAAAGTGTGAGGTATTTATCTGAATATCACCCTGGACTTTGGGACATGGCAAAAGATTGCTGGCTGTGTAGCCAGAGAGAGAGACATAGATTTGAATCCTGGCTGTACCACTTATTACTCATGGCTTTGGGCAAGTCTGTTAGCATGTATAAGCCACCATCATTGCATGTATGAAATGATGATCATAATATGAGCTAAAATATTTCCCTGTTCATCAAATGCTATAGTAATTGGTATGAGTATGCTTTGAAAGCATTATTAAAATTTTGTCATTTTTTTTTCTATCAATTTCTAGTGAAAAGTGAGCTAAGGGGGAAAAATATAATTCAGAACATTTTTGTTCTGTTAAAAATAAACTGTATTAATATATGTATCACCCAAAAATGTATAATCCATTACTTTTTAAAAATTTCTCCAAGTTCATCTCTTTTTTTAAAATTTGTATTTATTTTTGCATAGAAGAACTGGGTTATAGGCCAGAGGTGCAGGGATGTAAGGAGACAGAGTGGGGAGCAGAACAGGCAGGTTTACTGAAATACACCGCAGAGGGGAGCAATGGGCAAGAGAGGAGAAATCTGCTGTGCCATGCATGTTAGCTTCCTGGCTGGGGATTGAACTGAGGCCACTGTGATAGTGCTGAGGCTAACTCCTAGGCCACCAGGGAGGCCTACTTTTTAAGAAATTTCATTGTTTCCATTTTAATGCCTTCTCTTTAATGCCAGAGTCAATCTCTGCATTTATTCTCACATATTATCTATTTGGATGAATGTGCATAGAACTTCATGCTTGTGTTCTCTGAGAGCTGAGCCCCAGTGAGATTCTGTCAAGTGTTAAGCTTATAATACAAGCTGTTATTGTTTGCTTCATCATAACCTGGCTAAAGATATCTGTCATTTAGGAAATAATGATGGAAGAGCAGAGTGTTGTCTTGAGGTAAGTTTTCATGATAAATAAAGGTACAGGTAAAAGGAGGCTATTTATTTTTAAAGTAAGACATTGAAATATGTTGACATATTCCTTTAAAAATAATTATCCCCTTCACTCATATAACAAATGTTCAAGCCTCATGGAGAGAAGAACATTAACGTGAAATAGTGCTGCAGACAACTCATTCAGTAGCTCTGTATGGAGAAAAGACACAATGCCCACATTGTGTTATCTGAGTGCTAGTTCTCCATAAAAATATCAAATATGCTTAATATTTGAATTTATTTTTAATTAAATTAATATTTTAACATTTTAAATTTAATTTTTAATATTACTATTATTTTCGATTTCTAAAAGCTTTCCTTGTAAAATACTCATGTCCACCTTCCACTTCCAAATTTGTGTATAGCTTCCTGTCTGAGAAGGGTCTCTTCTTGATGAAGGCTAAACCCATCTCTGGTCATGATTGTGCCCCTTTCTAGACTCTGACTTGATATGAGCTTGGAATATATCTTAAAATTTAAACTCCAGAATCAGTATTTTAACCACCACACCCCATTTACTTTATAAATAAATAAATTAGTTCTTACACATTACTAAGCAGAGTTAAGATAAGGTATAAAGAATCATTCATCCCAAGAAAAAGTATAAATGGCCACTAAACCCGTGGATGATGCTCTCCCACTATAGTGAGCAAGGTAATACCAGTCAGAACTATAAGCAGATGTTATTTCATGCCCAATAGTTGAACAAAAATTAAAAAGATAATACAAATTGTTGCCAAAAGTATAGAAAAAAACCACAAAATTGTTTGTACTCTCCCAAGGGGGTGTCGTTGGGCAAACAATTTTGGAAAATCACTTGGCTGTTGAAGGGAAATAGATGCTACATCTATCCTATTGTATGTTCCTCATTTTGTATGTTCTAGAGAAATACTTGCTTATCTTCAAAATCAAAGAAGTAAGATTGGTATGGGAAGAAAGCCTCTAAATCAGGAATTATAAGCATGAATATGCATGGTCTGTTGAGCAAATGGTAACAAAAATTTACCCAACAAAAAGATGGGAAGTGTGTGCAGGACTTAAGTGGGGATGATAAAAGCCTCAGTAGCCACACAATCGATTGCCAACCAGCTAAACATACTTACTAGTGACAGAACTATACAAGGATTGTTCTTTTGGATCATTAAACATACTTTAGATCAGTATAAATTTCTATTCAATTAAAGGTTGCTTATGTAAAATTTTCAAAAAACAGTTAATGATACTGGATTCCTCCTCTGAATTATTAGATAAATCAGTGATTTAAATATATAATTCCTCTAATATTTCTAGAATGTTAATTAAATATATTTTCATAAATAATGTGTTATTACACTATCTTTAGGGTAACTAACTCAATTAGCATGTGTACATGATAAATGATGACATGATATTTCTACATGTGGACAATCAGGAAAGTAGTATTTTTTTTAATAGTACATACACAAATTACCAGACCATTTTAATGGCTGTGTTTTTGTTTTTTAATTCATGAATATTCTCTTAAGCATTAGATTTTAGAGAATGAGTGATTTTTGCAGGCTTCCACATGATTTTTCTTTATAAGATCCTATGGCATTTAATGGATGTAATATAAGAAACTTAAGAAGAGAAAAACACTGTTTATGTATTACTGACAATAGGAAACATTATGCTCATGGTCATTATGTTATCTGGACAATAAATCTTTTTTTGAAATGGTCAGAATTTTTTGTCTGTTTAGTTTACAGATTTCAAGCATCAAGCATTGAGATTATTGGTCTTTATTTCTCTCTCCCTTATCAGAAGGAAAGTCTTGCAGAATATAGTGTTCTTGGCTGGAAGTTTTTATTTTTAAATATTTTAAGTATGTCATCATGTTCCTTCCTTGCCCATAATGTTTCCTCAGAGAAGTCAAATGTAAGGTTGATGGGGGTTGTCAGGATGTGGGGGTAAAGGGAATCTGGTACACTCTTGGTGGGAATGCTGACTGGTCCAGCCCCTGTAGGAAAGAATATGGAGATTTCTTGAAATATTAAAAATAGATCTACCAGATTCAGCAGTTCTTCTCCTAAGTAACTACCCCAAAACATAGGGCACTCCTATGTTCATTGCAGCATTATTTACAGTAGCCAATCTATGGAAGCAACCTAAGTGTTCAAAGACAGATCAATGGATTAGGAGGACATGGTATACAGAAAAAAAGACAAACTCTTGCCATCTTTGATAATATGGATGGAACTGATGGGGACTATGCTAAGTGAAGTAAGTCAGAAGAAGAAAGATGAATCCCACTGATTTCACTTATATGTGGAATATAAAGGCACAAAACAAAGGGTCAGATAAAACCAAACCAATAACAAGCCCTAGAAATCTGGTTGTAGATCAAGGCTTCTGGAAGGGGAGGGGAGAGAACAAGTGGGTAGGGGGCACAGTGGACTATGGTGGAGGACAACTGATGTCTTGGTGGAAGGTGTGGTGTAGTAACATATACCTGAAGGATGTGATCCTCTGTCTGTGAATCATATACACTGTTATAAACCAATGTTTCCTCAGTGAAAAAAAATTAAAAAGAATTGATCATAGTAAAAAGAAATAAAATATATACTAAGTGAAATGAATACTTACTAAATTAAAGTTGCTTTTGAGGAAAAATAATATAAGTAAGGGAAGTTCTGTGATTTGTTTCTTTTTTTAATATATATTTTTATTGTTATTTATATCTTTTACATTTTGTATTCCCCTTGGGTAAACCACCACCAATTCACCCCTGATCCATTTCCGAGGTCCCTTGTGTCCTTTTCTACTCCATTTTGTGCCCTTATTCTCCCCTCCCCACCCCACCCCCCAAGTGTCTCTCTCCTATTTGGTTTCACTATAGTCCTATTATAAGTGAAACCATTCGGTATTTTTCTCTTTCTTTCTGGCTTGTTTCGCTGAGTATGATCCCCTCTAATTCCATCCATGTCGCTGCAAATTGCATGTGTTTATCTTCTTTGAATGAGGAATAGTATTCCATTGTGTATATGTACCACATCTTCTTGATCCAGTCATCTATTTTTGGACATCTGGGTTGCTTCCATACCTTTGCTATTGTGAACAGTGCTGCAATGAACATATGGGTGCATGTATCCTTTTGGATTAGTGTTTTTGTGTCCTTTGGGTAGATTCCCAAAAGTGGTATTGCTGGGTCGTATGGAAGCTCCATGTTGAGCAGTTTGAGGAATCGTCATACAGCTATCCATAGTGGTTGGACCAGTTCACATTCCCACCAGCAGTGTAGAAGAGTTCCTTTTTCTCCACATCCTTTCCAGCATTTGATGTTGCCTATATTTTTAATGTGTGCCATCCTCACAGGTGTGAGGTGGTATCTCACAGTGGTTTTGATTTGCATTTCCTTGATTATAAGTGATGCTGAATAGTTTGTTTACACGTTTGCAAGAAAGCACTGGTGACCAGGTAGTAGGGCAGAGACCAAAGTCTTTTATAATCTAGCCTCAGGAATCATACTCTTATCAGTTCTACAACCACCTGTTAGTTATACAGTCAACATTAGAAGGGACTACACAAAGATGTCTCAGACTAGAACTCTAAGTACCCCAAGATGGAGATAAGGGGCTGTTTTGGAGTCTGGCTGCCTCTAGGACATCATGCAAACTCTACCAATTATTTTCATTGATGGGAGTTCACACAGTTCTTATGTGCTCACATCTGTGCAGCAGTTCCTCATTCCCGGCTGAAAAAATATTTCAAACTTCTATTCCTTAATGTATTACACTCAAGATTTTGGCACCATCCAATATTTTCCTCCTCATACAACTATTCTCCAGTTACCATCTATATATGTTCTGGATTGTAATCCCTCTTTCTGTCTCCTGTGCTTGCTTTCTAGAAAATGCCCTTTCTCCTACATTTTCACCCTCACCCTCTGCCTGGATCATCAAATCAGCATGCAAAAAGTCTTTTAAAAACCCTTACCTGGATAATATCTTGTATCAGTTACCGTGTCTTTACTAGGCTTCCTTTCAGAGTAAATCATTTTACTTATTATCCACAGATATACTGTTGATAAACTTATATTTACCCCTCAAAATTTAACTGACTCTTTTCTTGGAAATGATACCAGTTTCATGTCACCAAAGCCAGATAACACTTTTCTTCACCCAAATTGCTTTGTTGCTCAGAGGTGTCATCTCTAGTTAGAACCACTTTCTTATTCATTCCTTAGCTTTGGAAGACTATACCTTTAGTTTTTAGTACACTGTACAGGTCTTTTCTAAGTTTTCCTTTTTATAACCTTTCTGACTCTTCTTTCTCTAGTTAAATTGTAAAATGTTGAATTAACTTAAGTCAGGATCACATTAGGTCAGGAACTCATTTTTTTTCCTCTTATGTTTTCTTTATGTTATTCTAATCCCTCAGGCAGTTTTAAATGTCCACTGTTTTATTCCTTGTTTCATATCAAACAGCCTAGTGAATTGCATATCCAATAAGTTTAACATAGTCAAGTTAAACTTTTTTTTGTTTTGATGCATGCTTTTAAGTTCACTCATTTTTGTAGTAGCTTCGTGTCTGTATAACTTTCTTCCCAGAATAAACAGTTTTAAAATGCATTTTATGCTTTTATATTTGTTATAAAATACAACACAATGAGTGGGAATTATGTAGTGCTTAATACTCATTGAATTTCATTAATATATCAAATATGAAAGGACAATAAACCCTATAAAATGAATACAGTCAATTCTAGGTAGTGGCACAAACTTATTCCTAAGTAAAGTTACTAACTTTAACAACTTACACAAGCAGAAATATTTAAACCTATATCTTAGGTTGAGCTTATGTTACACTTTAAATGGGTAGAATATACTTTGATGAATATGATTAAATAAAAAATGCTTTTCCTAGACTGACATCTATTTTTGTGTACTCCTTGCACAGTTGAGTGATATTTTTTATTTATTTGAGGGATGTTTTTTATTTATTTCTTCACCATAAGAGAGTACAGAAATCTCAATTCAAAGTGACTTGTGTGTTTAGACATGTAAATATACACTTAATGCATTTTGTATCACATCCTATAAATATGTGATGTAGTAGAAATAACATTTTCATTCTTTCAGCAAATGTTTACTGACTACTTATAATTTGCTTTGCAGTGGGTTACAATAGCAAACATATAAATTAATCACTGCTCTAGCACTAATATATTTCAAAGCAAAAAGATTCACCTTAGAAAGAGCATGGTAACTTTCTTATATTTGTGAACCCATGTGTAGTATCATCACAAAGAATTTAAAGTCTTAGGGCAAATACGGATCTCTACAAATAACTATGTGCTGATAAATTATCATTATATCAATATCATATATCATTGTATGCTTAGGAAATAGATATTTTCAGCAAGATACCTATTTACCTACCAAGGTAGATATTATATAATAGATGAATAAAATACACACACATCCCCCTGCCCATATGTTGGCATTTATTTAAAACACAAATGCCTTTGTTTAGAAGATTGTAAGCTCAAAAAAATAAAAGAGATGACTGGATCAAGAGTATGTGATACATATACACAATGGAATACTATTCAGCATTTAAAAATGATAAACACATGCAATTTGCAGCAACCTGGATGAACTAGAAGGGATCATGCTCAGTGAAATAAGTCAGAAAGAAAGAGAAAAATATCAAATGGTTTCACTTATAACAGGAATATAGGGGAACCAAACAAGAGAGAGACACCCAGCAAGGGAGAGGGGGAGGATAAGGGCTCAAAATGGGGAAGAAAAGGCCACAAGGGACCATGGTGATGGGTCACGGGTGAATGGGTGAGGGGTTACCCGAGGGGAATATACAATATAAAAAATACAAAGAATAATAAAAAATAAAAAACAAACAAAAAAACAAAGAGTAAGACATCAAAGAATGCAAAAAAAAAAGATTACATTTTTCAACCTAGTCCACTGTGTTCTCTTAGCATTCTTTTTGTATTTTACATGGAATTTTAGAGTAAGTTTTTGAGCTTGGTATTAAGATTTTGTTTATCTTTGAATAATCTCCAATTCTCACTATGATACCTGACATACTATAAAATTGTAATAAGATCTCTAGTGCCTTCCTGATATTCAAGTGGGTTGCTGTGACAGAATAATTCCAAAGGGGGATGGTAGCTACCTAGTTGTGTCCATTTGACTTTGCTTAGATACATTTCTGAATACTGAAATTACTGCAAAATGAAGACTTGTCATATTCCATGTATTAAAAATGATCAAAAGCTTGATTTTATAATTACAGAGAGATTTCTCTTTATCCACTGAAGGAAAAATTTATATTTCAATTTCCCAAATAAATCAATCATGATTTTCTATCAATTTAAAATCCTTAAACTTTTTATAATTTCCTCCCGTCCTGTAGTCAGCATCTCAGCCCAGGTCTTCATCACTTAGCAGCCTTGGAACTGGCTTCCCACATGGTCTATAACCCAGCCCCTTTATTAATATTTGCATTTCCCTTAATATGTATTCTTTTACACTTCCATGATTTTACACATGGTTCTTTAAAATGACAGTTCTTAGGTCTCCCTGGTGGTGCAGCGGTTAAGCGCTGCTCTGTGGAGCTGTCAGCAGCGGAGACTTGAGTTCAATGCCCAGCCAGGGAGATTCCCACGTGGTGTGGCAGACCTCTCCTGCCTCGCCCACTGCTCCCCTCAGCAGTATATTTCTGTCGATCTGCCTGTTCTGCTCCCCACTCTGTCTCTAGTGAACCCTCTCACCACCCCATGCCTCTGACTGTACCCCAGTTTGTATGCATAGATAAATAAAGTTTAGAAAGATAGTTCTTATTTTGAGTGGAAAAAAA
The DNA here is from genome assembly GCA_004024925.1 of Scalopus aquaticus. Classification (NCBI taxonomy): domain Eukaryota; kingdom Metazoa; phylum Chordata; class Mammalia; order Eulipotyphla; family Talpidae; genus Scalopus; species Scalopus aquaticus. The sequence goes on along the minus strand of PVIJ01013226.1, from coordinate 31,460 downwards.
CTTCAAAACCAGTTCAATATCATACTTCTATAAAATATTCCATCCAAAAGGAATGACATTTACATTTTGCCTCAAGATTCAATTGTAGTGTAGTGTTGTACAGCTATCATCTCCAATAGACTGAATTCTTTTTTTTTTTTTGAGATTTATTTATACATACAAGCTAGGGTACAGGCCAGAGGCGTGGGGCAGTGAGACGGTTCACCAGAGACAGAGTGGGTAGCAGAGCAGGCAGATCAGAAATACACTGCTGAGCGGAGCAGCAGGTGAGGCAGGAGAGGTCTGCCCCACCATGTGTGACTCTCCCCGGCTGGGTGTCGAACTTGAGTTGCTGCTGATGACAGCTCCACAGCGCCGCGCTCAACCGCTGCGCCACCAGGGAGGCCCCCTAGACTGAATTCTTGAAGGCTAGTATTTTCCCTTATTCAGGGCCTTAGAGCCAGATATGATGAATGTTTACTGAAAAGATCAATGCACTAAATACAATCCTATTATTAGGAAAGGGAAAAAGATTAAAGAGAATACATAAACTACATCTTTTAGTAACTGGACATTAATTTTACCGCTCTGTATAAAATGGAAAGATAAAAGTTATCTCGATAAAGAAAGTAATTGTATACTTGTTTCTATGGTATTTGTAAAATCACTGTTCCTTCCATGAAATGTGAAGAAGAGAAGAATAAATTTTCTCTTAAAGTGATTCAGATATTCAACTAATGCCCACTGCTGTGTCATGGTTTGAATTGCAAGTCAATTAATCAACTAGAGAGGGAGCGTGTCATTTTTAAAGTCCCATTATTGCCTCTTAGAGTCTTCTCTGCACTTACTCCCTTTGCTTAGATCAGATCTTTGCTCTATGTACCAGATAACAGTGTTGTAAAATAAAAGAATATGTTTCCATGCAGGAATTTTCAGGGCTGACGAGATAAACAACAAATGCATTGCAAAGGAGGTGGTGCGACCCCTAGAGGCTCACAACATATCTCTTATGAGAGTTGCAGAGTGTGCAGGGCTGTAAAATCATCTTCACTGCTGGTATCAAAAGTGTATATTTCATTTCCTAGAAGCAAGATAAATGTATACGTTTTCTTTTCTTTTTTTGAGCTTCATTCATTTTAATTTTGCTCGTATGACTGCGTATCCTCTGTTACAATTCAGAATGACTCCTGCCATTTGTCCATTATGAGTTAGCAAAAGGAAAGATAACTCTTACGCGGGTGCATGAAACACATAGGCTGAACTAATAGGAAAGATCTTGCTCTATTGTCAGCTGCCTCAAAGAGTTTTCTTTTCAAATCTATCAAAACAATATTGTTGTTATTGTTTCCTGTCACCACAGATATTGCGCCTTTGTGTGTGTGTGTGTGTGTGTGTGTGTGTGTGTGTGTGTTTTAAGTCTTGTATTTGTTATACAATATATTCCACCAACTTTTCTAATGAAAACTAGGATTTGTTTCCTGAATCTCTGATATACTTTGATTATAGGTGTTGAGGGCTTTTGGAGATGTGTAAAGAAACTCGCTAACTAAAATAGGGGCTAGCAAGTAATTCATGTGGGGTCATTGTAGGACAATACAATCTAAAAAACAAGGTACTTTTAATTCTTGATTAAAGGCCATAGTGAAATAAGTACAAGATAATATATACAGTGAAGTCTTATAATTACTGTGTCACTGGATATCTCCTCCAGGGTTGGGTATGTTTACAAGTTTTTCACACTGAAGAATATAAGAATGAAGCACATTTTATTATTAAAATTTGGCCCATTGCTGCTCTAATTAACACATCTTTTATGTCCCACTCAAATTATTATGGTGAAAATATCATTTATATTTTCTCACTATCAGTATTGGCTTGCCAGTAGTCCACAAAGAATGCCTCTTTTCATCTCTCTTTCATCATATCACTCTTCAAGGGTATATGGGTAGTGTATTTTTGTCTTTGACCAAGACAGGGTTAAAACCCTCAACTTGAAAGACATGTTGAAAGTTTGGCTTAAGTACAGGGATTTTAAATACCAGTGCCAAACTTAAAGTGCTGTGCCAAGAAGAAGGATAGAAGCAGCATATGACTGGACCCATCTGTAGCAAATTGCTTCTGATGATACAATAAAAAAAAATTACAACACAACAAAGAACAGTGAATGAGCCCAGCAGTGAACAAAGTTCTTGGGAAGACTGATAAAGACACTAGAGCAAAAAGAAAAATAAATCAATAAACAACCAAACCAGCGTTTCTTCCAGGAAGAAATTTGAAAAGGAAAACCCATTTATTTAACCTGTAAAGACATCTCACTTCTTCTATGGGGTCTCTGTCCAATATGTATTCTTTCCCAACTTATATTGGTGCTAATCATCCTTAGTAAAAATGACTATGAAGGTCTGAGATAGAGCACTGCTCTGCGGTACCTTCGCAATTTTGTGACAAATAAAATACCCTTATGCTAAAACATGGTAATCAATGCATGAAAAATGAATTTCAAGCTAAACAATAATAAAAGTATCAGCAAAATAGATATCTTTTAGATGTTAAAAATGTCATGCTGAAAACAAACATACCAACACAGACTAAAATTGGAAGGGCTGCAATATTTGGAGAAATTATGAAATAAAAACCTGAAGGCTTAGAGACAACATGCTAAAGAGAATCTAAGAATGACAAAGATAATTATTACCCCATAATATTTTTGCACAGAGTGGTAATTACCTTCTGACTCCAGACATACAGATTTAGAATGGAATTTAACAGATGAGAATTTCATTTTTATACCTAATGGTGAGATGTAGAATACTCTGGATCTATGGCTTATTGGGACAATGTAATATAATTACTACATTATATAATCCTCTAAACCAGACTTCACTTTCTGTCTAGATTCTTTCCTAACTTTATTCATTTGAACTTTCATTTTCCCTGACATATGGGAAGTTTATGAAGCCTCACTAATTGCACTGGAAATTTGTATGAGAAATCAAAGCATGGAATATTTTCATTCTTTACTCTTGTCCTTCAAGTTTAACCCTAAGAAATGGGGTTTAGGTCTGTACTGACTTTATGTCCCACTTTAAGGCAATTCTGTCATTAATCAGGCTCTGCTCTCAGTGTAGTATCATAAGCAGTGGAGCCCCCAGTGAGTTTCTTAAGCCCTGCAGTGTTCACTGTATACTAATGGCTTCTGGGTGATGCCGTCAGGTTGAAAAATGTCCTTAGAGAGGAAAGACTGAGCGTCAACTGAAAAACGTGCTCATTCCAGTTGAAGAAGTTTTGTGAAGTCTGGTAAAGTCTAGTAATTGCTATAGGAGGTTCAGCTAAATTTGACTTACAAGATTTTTAATGTTGCTGTTTAATTTGTTCCAACAAGACATGGGACTAGGAATTGTACACTCTCCATCCCATAGCCTACTTACTAAGTTTTACTTTAATCTGTTTCTCTGGGGATGGAAATTTACTATTACTGTATGAACAAATATTATAGTAATTACTTTGTTATCTTTTGGATACTTTCTTTTAACTCAGATACCCAAAATTCAGAAAAATGAACTTTAAAGTTAATACTGTACAAAAATGATCCCCAAGAAATCAATATCCTATAATGAAATACTCTATGCAAAAGTTGATGCCAAGGGTTGAATTAATTTATTTTGCCATGTGTCATCCTGCCTGCAGGAAAAGTAGTATAGGTGGCATTTTAAGAATGTTCATGGAAGAATGTCAAAATATTGAGGGACTTCAATGGCAGGTCACCATATGAATAAAGATGGAGACAACTAACCCACTGTCAAGATTGAAGAGTTATGAAGTCAAGGGATTGAATTCCTGGGAGGAAGGCTATGTCATTCTTCCCCACACAATGCCCGGAGCCTAGCAAATAACAAACTGAAAAGAGACTTGTATAACTGGCAGCTCCATGTCACCCTGAAGCACTTCCCTCTGCTGTTCGTGAAGGCCAGGATGCAGGGGGGAATCTGATTTCCATCAGTATAAGGACAACCATTCCAACAATGGACACAGTGTAACATAGGAAGAGGCTGGCAAGTATAACAAGAATGGAATGAGATGGTTATGTCATATGGATCATTTGTGTTGGACATTATTCTAATAGGGGTGACATGAATGTAACCGATCAAGCAACAGATTGTTGTAGCATGCACAGTCTAAAATAAAGCAAGGAAAGAAAAATATAAGTGATTTTTAAAAAATATATACTTATTTAAATGAATTGAGCCAAGAGTTTGGAAATTCAGCTCAATATTTCTATAACTATGCCAATAGTTTTTTGATGTAATCTTAACTAATTTCAACTCAGTATTAAATATAAGATGTTACTGACCATTGTAAGCAGAAACATATGTTATCATGAGATCTGTTTCTTCACATGGGCTGTTTTTTTTTCAATTATACTAAAGTCATTCTCAATGCTACAATTATAATATTATGGAGAAGTGATTGTTGCATTTGTGAAAAAAACAATTCACTGTAACATGCTTTTGTATACAGAAATTCCCCCAAAGGTGTCTGGTGTTAAGTAGTACCATTTGATTTAAAAATCACATTAGTTCTTGCTCTCTGATTTCTGAAATGGCCTTTGTCCAAAAATGATAAAATTCTGAGTTGAGAATGTTGGCAGCAAAAACCAGCAAACAGATTAACATCAGATACCAGAGAATTCTGGGTCGCTGGGTGACAAAAGGGTGGCTCTTTATAACTGAATGTTAGGGAAATAAAAAAGAAATGCAGCAAAGGAAAAGAGCACAGGATTGGAATAGGAGGACCACTTTGCAAAAAGCATATTAATGACTAGTATAAATTATTTTTTGATTGATTGAGGGCCCCATTTTATCCCTAATTTTTCATCTGCCAGAGTGACTTTCAAGGAATGTATTAATCTGACCTTAAACAGCTATTAAAAGAATATGAAATGATCAAAGCCTTTTTTATTAATCCGTAAAATTCAAGTCTTTAAAAAGTCTTTTCTTTTTCTTAGTATTAATAATGTTGGCTATTTATCTTGATTTCACCTCAGTTTGGTTTTCACTTTTTATTCATGATTTCCTCTTTCTTCACTTCCTTCATCATTACTGACTCAGCCATGCAGTAAAAGTCAATGACTTCTGGTCACTCTCAAGAAATAGTAAAATTGAATGAGTTATGGTAGAGATATTGTGTATACATGCACAGTATGGTAGTAAATGTATATCTGCATACACAGCATGGTGCATATGTGTACATATGTGCATGTATATGTATATAGATCTATCTAGTGTTTTGCTGACCTGGGGAGAAGGCCTAGGGAGTGAAGTACTGGCAATTAGGAGGTGAGTGGATGGTCTCTAAAATTTTACCTAACTTTCACTGCATGTTCCATATTTGATTAATTTCATTAAAGACATGCCTTCTTTATGAGGCACAAATATTTGTTTACCTAGCTTTCTTTTCTTCCCTAACCTAGACAACTTCTCAATACCTGCCTGTTTATGTGTGTGTGTGTGTGTGTGTGTGTGTGTGTTTGTGTGTGTGTGTATTTTAACTGGAGCCTGACAAGTATGGCTTTGGAGAAGAATGTGACTATTCTTAGTGGATTATAAGAATGAAGGGGTGGAGCAAAGGAAATGACCCTGTGCATCTTCTGTTTATTGTATAAAATTGCTAGAACTAGAGAGGAAAGTTAAGAAAAAAAAAAACCGTCTAAGTATTTGTCTCTACTTCTATATTTGAGTGGAGATCTCTGTGTTTCATGGCATTGGGGAATAAGATAATATATTTGGGTCTCTATCCTTAGGGCCTTTTTGAGTCACAAAGCTATTAGCTCATTCACTAGTGTCCCCTGCCTGACAAGTCACAGGACCCTATACTAACCTTATCCTTATGAAATATATATATAGGACCTCCCCAGTGACGCAGCGGTTAAGAGCTGTGCTGTGGCGTTGTCGGCAGTGGTGACACGAGTTTGATGCCTGGCCAGGGAGATTCTCACATGGCGTGGCAGAATTCTCCTGCCTCGCCCACTGCTCCCCGCAGCAGTGTATTTCCGTCGATCTGCCTGTTCTGCTTCCCACTCTGTCTCTGGTGAACCCTCTCACCACCCCATGCCTCTGGCTTATACCCCAGCTTGTATGTATAAATAAATAAATCTTTAAAAAAAAAAGAAATGCATATATAATATGTTCCCCCCCAAAAAAATGTCTCACTGAACAGAAAATAGGATGAAGAATGACACTGTCTAAATAATTATGAGCTATAATTTTGAGCTTTATTTTAGAAATATATTTTTAATTTTCTAGAGTTCTTAACATTAAGTGTTCATACTTGAACACTTAGTGGTAAAGAATTAATGCTCTATGTTGGGCATCATGTTAGAAGTTTTAAATGCTTGATCCCTAATCCTCACAAAAGGCTACATGGAAAATAAGGCAGATTTCATTTTTCAGAAGAGAAAAATGAGGCCACGGTGGCTAAAATCATGTCTCAAACTCAACAAAAACAAAATCAACAATCCAGTCAAAAAATGGGCAGAATTGCTAAAAAGACACTTCCCCAAAGAAGAAAAGCAAATGGTCAACGGGTATATGAAAAAAATGCTCAGCATCACTTATAATCAGGGAAATGCAAATTAAAACCACAATGAGATACCACCTCATGCCAGTGAGAATGGTGCACATTAAAAAAAGATGTATATAGATCTACAACAACAAATGTTGGAGAGAATGTGGAGAAAAAGGAACTCTCCTACACTGCTGGTGGGAATGCAAAATGATCCAACCACTATGGAAAGCTGTTGTGTCGTTTCCTCAAAATTCTAGAAATGGAGCTTCCATATGACCCGGCAATACCACTTCTGGGAATCTATCCAATGGACACAAAAACACTAATCCAAAAGGACACATGCACCCGCATGTTTATTGCAGCACTGTTTACAATAGCTAAGGTATGGAAACAACCCAGATGCCCAAAAATAGATGACTGGATCAAGAAGATGTGGTACACAAGGGAATAAATACTATTCAGCACTATTACACTAAATACATATACACAACGAAATAAATACTATTCAGCATTCTAAAAAGATAAACATTTTGCAGCAACATGGATGGAACTAGAAGGGATCATGATCAGTGAAATAAGCCAGAAAGAAAGAGAAAAATATCGAATGGTTTCACTTATAACAGAAATATAGGGGAGCCAAATAAGAATGCGACATTCAGCAGAGGAGGAGGGGAGGGTAAGGGCTCAAGAGGGGGGAAGAGGGGAGCACAAAGGACTATGGTGATGGCTTCATGGGTGAACAGGTGAGGGTGACCTACAGGGAACACACAATAATGTAAAAGATATGAATAACAAAAGTAAATAAAATATTTATTAAAAAAAACATGTCTTGGTATAGTAGTGGGACAAAAACTGACATGCAGACATGGAATAGAATTGAGAGTCTGCACACCTATGGACAGCTAATCTATGATAAGGTGGGCAAAATATACACTGGAAAAAGGAGAGTCTCTTCAACAAATGGCATTGGGAAAACTAGACGGCCACATCCAGAACAATGATACTAGACCATTATCTATACCATACAGAAACATTAACTCAAAATGAATTAAAAACATGGATATAAGACCCAAAACTATTCTAAATGTATGTGTGTATGTGTGTGTATGTGTGTGTAAAATACTCCCCAAAATTGGCTTCTGTGATTTCTTTGTGCACCAGTATCCAATGGCAAGAGAAACATAAACAAATATAAGCAAATGGGATGACATTAAACTAAAAAGCTGCATGACAAAAGGAACTATCACCCTAATGAATTTGAGAAAATAGTTGCACATAACATATCTGACAGGGTGCTGATATATAAAGAACTCATGCACCCTCAACAAAATGAAAACAGTACAATCAAATATTGGCTGAAAAGTAAAATAGACACTTCTCCAAAGAAGACTTGTAGATGACCAACAGGCACATTAAAATATGCTCCTTATCACTTACCTTCAAGGAAATGCAAATCAAAACCACAATGACAGACCTTCTCACACCCATGAGAATATCCCACATCAAAAAGACCAACATCAACAAGTGTTGACAAGTATGTGGAGAAAAAGGGACCTTCATGCTCTGTTACTGGGAATGTGGACTGCTCCAGCTTCGATGGAAAACAGCATGGCGGTTTCTCAAAATACTAAAAATAGATCTATGCTCTGTTCCTGCAATTCCACTGCTAGGTATTTACCTGAAGAATGCAAAAACACTAATTTGAAGGGATATTGTGCTGCTCTGTTTGATGCAAATTATGTTCAATGCTATGTATAATAGCTCAGTTATTAAGTCAACCTATGTGTCCATGGCAGATGAGTGGATTAGGAACATGCAGTATATATACATAATGGAATATCACTCACTACTGAAAAAATGAACATTTGCCATTTTCAACAACATGGATGGAACTGAAGGGGATTCTGCTAAGCAAAATAATTCAGAACGAGAAAGACAAATACCACAGGTTTCACTCATTTGTGGAATGGAGAGAAACAAAACAAAATCAAACTAAAAAAAAAAAACACCCTAAAAATCTGTTGTAGAATCGAGGCTACCTGGAGGGAAGAGGTTGAGTGGAGAGCAAAGTGTGGGGGGTGTCCAGTGGAATTGAGACAAGCAGAGGAGGAAGGTGGTGGAGTGGGAGAGGGGGAGGGGAGGGATTGGTGGAGGATTATTGGGGCACTGGTTGTGGGCAGTGTGTGATTATGTACATTTGGAGAGTTTTGAAACTGTAAGCCCTGGAGCAGATGAAAATATGTAAACCTACTTTACCACAATAAACATAATTTGGGGGAAAATAAAATTTTTAAAAGCTTTAAAGAGTGAAAATAGATAAAGATTTTAGTTAATTTTTCACTTACCATGTAATTTAAGGAACAGGAAATACCCACAAAAATCAGTACTGTACTACCATCCAACTGGCATGGAAAACAGCATGAATCCGGCATAACTTTTTTCCTGCTAAGCCCACGTGCAGTTTTAGAACTTTCAGTTTGTGCTAAATGAAAGGAAACATTGGCATCTAAAATCTAAAAGAATTTTACATTCTTCTTGTTCTTTTTAATGTTTTTCTAATATTTCTAATGACCTGCCTCTTTGCAAATACACACACACATGTAGTGTGTGAATATTGCAGCTTCTTCCACTAATGAATGTGGCTGTCAGGAGTGTCTACAGATGACATCTAGGTCAGTGTGCTAGAATTTGCCTAATTTTTATCATGTAATACTCATTACATTCATCTTGTTATACTCTAGTACATCCATTTTTAATCCTTGGAACAAGGACATGAATAAATAAATGCAATAAATATTCCTTCCATATAGTTTTCTTTTCCTTAGAAAGCTTTTACCATTTTATTGTTGAGTAATTCACCTACTACTCAGGGGCATTTGGGTCTCAGTGCCACAGTCTGAAGCTTTAACACACGCTGACACTTTTATGACATGAAACCTTAAAGAGCATGACTCTCATATTTTTATATACATAATAAATTGAAAGCCTAAACCAAATCAAATTTTCATTTTTAGTTCTTACTCTGGTGTTTCAGCAGTTAAAATGTCCAAGTGATAAATTATAAAGTGATTTTGCTACTGCATCTTTAAAGAGAAATATTACATTTAACTTAGCGGGGACTCACTGGCGTCAGTCTCATCAGTGAGCTCTCTGATTCCAGGGTGGGTGCCCACATGAGCATTAGATTCAGACACATCTGGGTTCTGCTCTGTTCTTCTGTTTCTTGCTATGTACCCCTACCTTCAAGTTGTCAGTTTTTGAATTTATGGATTACTAATAGTTACTTCTCAAGGTTGTTGTTCACTTTATGTAGACTTTATCTCAGACTCAATTGTAGCTATTATCATTCACATAATTGTTATATAGTATGTTCTCATGTGAAAGCCAAAAGGGTTCAAACATTTTATAATTTATTTAACATATTCTATATAGGGCATATTATGCTAGGCATCTTTGATAGAAAACAGTGAAATAAGACATGGAATAGCCCATGTAGGAATTCATCCTAATAAGATACATATCACATACACTCACACACACACACAAAAGTCAGGCCAAATATCAAATTACATGCAATAATGTTTTTACATGCAATAATATATTTACAGCACATCTGGTGCTGTAAATTCTTGGCTTCTTTATCTTAACTGGTCCAGAAACTCTGTCCTGCGTCAGATGTTTCCAAAAATAGAAGGGTGCCCAACTTAAATTTAATACATGGATTGAAGAAGTGGGAAAAATAAATGAAAATACAAATAAGTCCATTTTTTTATGTTGAAGAACTTATCCTTAATTACTAAATCATAGTTTATCCTTCTTCATCCCCATCCTATATAAATTGATGGTTCAACTTACCTTTTCCTATTGACTCAATTCTCCTACATTTATTGTGTCTTTTCATCTTTATGTTCATTGTTTAAGTTTGTAATTATTTTTAATGTATCTTTTATTTCATTAATATATTTTGAGAGCAAAAGTTAGAATATTTTGTATATTCCTATTTTTTGTGAATCTAGTGACATAGGTATATATTTAATCAAAAAAAATTTCCCATTTTCCAATACATAGATCAGGGATACTTTGCTGAATAATAACACCTTTGTACACTTTTATTTTTTATCTATTACTGGACAGAATTGACTTTCAGAGGGTTCTATATTGAGAATTTTACTTTTCATACCTACTGAAAGTTTTTATTCCTGCTTTATAAAATATGTATAGCAGTTTCTTTTTGGAAAGAGAAATTGGTACAATGAGGTTAGCTAGAAACTTCCTAATACTTTGTACACATTTACTGTCTCATACATACATATTTATTTTATTTTTCATTATTTCCCCTTCTCAAGGAAGACAAGTGAACTGAGTTAGATCCAATAATTTTGTCATAAAATGCTCTTCAGTTTGCATCAAATGGTTATCAGCCCTCACGAATAGTAGTGTGCCAAGGGACAGATTCGTGACTGACATTTTGCTCTAGACCTTGCTGCCTCCTCTTATTATTCTTTCTGTCAGTTGCTTCCTAAGGACTTCTCATTTTTATTTTTTTCCCATTGTTCTTCTGCACTCAACTATATGAATGTTTTTCTCCTTCAGAAACCAAATGTAGTGTGAAAGACAGTAGAAATCAGTCATCAGCTACTAAGTAGGAAATCACCTTGAATATCATAGATTGGGAATTTTAATTGGGTTAGTGAGCCTTTTCTACAATAATAATATGATAAAGACCTTCCAGGAATTGTTCTGAATTTAACTTTGTCAGAAAAATCAGTTCTGCCACCTGTTTTTATTATAGATAATTCTAACTCCTTTGTGTATCATCTAAGAATTGGAAAAGTTACTGGATATTTATCAGGAAAATTACCTTTATGTATGTAGTAACTCATTGTTTACAGGAAATAGATTTTAGTTTTAAAATGTTTATTATGACAAGTGGTACAAATTTATCCCATTGAAATTAATCTTTAACTATATCAGAGAAAGAATCCAAAATCCAGTAGAAGTTTTGTAGGGAGGCTCTGAGGCAACTTTCAGTCAATATTAATAATCAATACAATGTCTAATTCACTGATGTGAATTTAAATATAAATTGATTGATGAAACAAATGGTTTTTTGGTATCTACACTATTCCAAATTCTGTTTCAGGAATAGAAGAAACAAAGGTAAATAAGATGGCAAAAATCCCTCATTCTCATGGACTTTAAGTATAATAAGTGCTATGAAGGAGATGCTCAAAGAGCTCTGAATCTTTGGTAGGGGTTATCACCAAGTACCCTAGTAGAGGAAGTCAATGAAGGTTACCATGAGGAATTGATTATTCCATTGACATATGAGTGGGAACTAACAAAATTGAAATGGAAACTTATTAAAATGCAACATTAAGACTAAATTGACTCAAGTTTAGAAATTTCACCTCTATCTCTCTTTGTACATCCCACTTATAATAGTCACGCCTTTATTTTTCACTACATTTAGAACTATATTAGAAAGTATTTTATTTCATTTATTTACTGATTATATTATAGGTATACCACTGGTTTACTATATGTTTCAGAGATATAGCTTTACATGTCAATAAATGCATATACCACACTATATTTTTGCTGTGTTTTTTCTTCCTTCTTGATGCTCTAAACTACCTTCTTTTATCGTTTTCTTTCTATTTAAAGAAGATCCTCTACATATTTGTTTAAGATAGTTCTATTGGGGACCAATTTTCTTCATTTAATAAAGTTTGGCGAGGAGGGTCCTTGGGCCCTTGTAGCTTGCTGTGGGGGGAAAGTTTGTATCTCTCCACTCAATCTTTGCTGTTAGGGGTCGGAGTCAGGCTGTTGTTTTCCTATGGTGTTTGGTTGTTGTAGAGCAATTATTGTCTAAATGTTCTTCTTGCTAGACTTCCCCTTCCCTAGTCCCAGCTGGAGAAAGCAGTCTGTCCCTGTTAGATTTCCAGGTTTCCAGGTTCTCATATCTATTTTGAGACATAGGAGACAAAACAAACTTGAGAAACACAAACTCATGGTTGAGTCCTAAGGCTCCTCTATAGTTTACCCTTGCTCCATTTTTCAGAGCTCAGTTCTAATTAGCAGGATGAATATGGAAGAGCCAGTCCACTTAATCTTCTCAGAATAAATAAAACATAGTGTCTTTACAAGTATGATGTTGATCAAGAAATAGAAAGATCAGACTAATATAGAATGATATAAGATGATAAAGGTAACAGTGGAGAAAAGAGTTGTTTATCAATTGTCTTTGGAAAAAATGGCTAAGAATGATATGAAGATGATAAAGGTAACAGCGGAGAAAAGAGTTGTTTATCAATTGTCTTTGGAAAAAATGGCTAAGAATTTGAAAAAACATTTCATATTCAACTCAAATATGTGAAATTGAAATTCCAAGTGGCTATAATTTATTCATTTATATCTACAATTTGAAGTAAGTTTATGTTTATTTCTTTTTTTTTTAAGATTTATTTATTTACACATACAAGCTGGGGTACAGGCCAGAGGTGTGGGGCGGCGAGAGGGTTCACCAGAGACAGAGTGGGGAACAGAACAGACAGATCAGAAATACACTGCTGAGGGGAGCAGCGGGCAAAGCCGGAGAGGTCTGCCGCACCATGTGGGATTCTCCCCGGCTGGGCGTCGAACTCGCATTGCGCGCTGCCGACAGCTCCACAGCGCAGCGCTCAACCGCTGCGCCACCAGGGAGGCCCTATAAGTTTATTTCTTAATACCTGCTTTATATAACCCAAATGGAAATAACTGGCATAGACTATGAAGATAAACATACTGGGAAAACAAATGTGCAATCAATAAGATATGGTTTCTAAAGATAAGATATGTATAATACATAAGAAATCAATTCCAAATTGGATGAAGTTTAAATTATAAGAGTGTTTCTTCAATTTCTATAATTTATCTACTTTGATTTAATGTCTTTTTTTACCATTATTAGTATGGTTAATTACTTTTTTGTGTTTGTTGCCTTTGCTTCTTGAATTTAATGTGCACTAGAATACAAAAGAAATGTCCTTGGCAGTGTCAGACTCATGAGTTGGAAGCAAGATTTTTTCCTGTTTAAAGAATTGGAATCAGGGGCCTCCCTGGTGGCGCAGCGGTTGGGCGCTGCGCTGTGGAGCTGTTGGCAGTAGCGATGCGAGTTCGACGCCCAGCCGGGGAGAGTCCCACATGGTGCGGCAGACCTCTCCTGACTCGCCCGCTGCTCCCCTCAGCAGTGTATTTCTGATCTGCCTGTTCTGCTCCCCTCTCTGTCTCTGGTGAAGCCTCTCACCACTCCACACCTCTGGCCTGTACCCCAGCTGTATGTATAAATAAATAAATCTTTAAAAAAAAAGAATTGGAATCAGAATATTAAGTAAATAAATAAACCAGCAATAAATGTGGAATAAAAATTGGGGGATTGATATATAACTACTTATTAAAAAGTTGCTCTGTGTAACATATTTTATGCATATGTATTAATTTAGGAATATTTAATATTTTGTATACAGTTCTTTTATACAAATTTACTTTTATTACTCTCTCCTATATTGTATTATTCCCTCATAGGGTAGGGTAGGGTAGGGTAGGGTACCCTCCATCCGGTAGACCTGGGGTCTTACATAATATAAGGTACTATGTGAGCATCAGGTGATGATGAGTAAATGAATGATTAGATGGATAAGTCAATAAATAATATCCATTGCACATTTGGAGGAATAATTTTGATAATTGTGATATAAGATATGACATGTTTTATCCCACCTAGAACAATAGCAAATATATTAGAATAATATTCTACTATAACCCATTATTAATTTGGTCATGGTTGATTTTCAAAATAAAAATTCGCCATTTTCTTTCCTACTGCAAAAAATGACAATGACTGTAGTATTCAAGAAATGGGTCTCATTGCATTGATTATAGTGATCACACACCCTTCTTTGAGAATATTTGTTAAAAGCCATTTGGGGGTGAGCACAGTTAATGAGTGGTTCTAAAAACTGCAGAAGGAGATTAATAGGAAAAAGTAGCAGAGTGAATTAAATTTATAAATTAAAACAACTTTCATCAATATCCATGCCTATTATATTGCTAAGTGTCAGACCCTTTCTACTTTTATCTTTAATTTAACTAATCATTCCTTTTATTCCAAATCACTAAGGCATCACTGGGAGTCAAAGACTAACCTTGAAAAAGGCCTCTCTTCTTTAGTCATCAGAAAGATTTGAAGTTCTATTAATTAGGTGTGAATTTGCCATTCCCTTCAATGCAGAAGTTACATGAGTCTCTCAGTGTAAAGATGTGTTGTTTCAAAAAGGATATGAAAGATCTAGCTTTGTGTGATTAGTTGTTTTGAAAAGTTAATCTTAGAGTAATTGATAAGTAGTTCTACATTCTCTCTGTAATAGAGGAAGAACTGCTTGACTGATCTCTTACTCCCTGAGCAGAACAACGTGTCAGTCATATTCATTAGCATTTCCTGGAAGCATGAAACTATGAATGTGCAACTTCTTTGGATACTCTCTTCAAATATCCATCTTTATTTCTTTAGCCTGTATTAAAAAAAAGCCTATAAATTATGTATTTCACAGTTATGTGCTATAAATCTGGTGAAACATATTGTTTGATTTTTCTGGATGGCATTTCACTGAATATTCCCTTCTATTCTACTGCTTTGATTACAAGCTTCAGAGACACAGTTTTCTTGTGAATTTATCATGAGAATACAACATTGGACCCTGAAATAGTAATTATTTTGGAGTAACCATAACCATAATGGTTTATAGATATTTACCATTTCTTTGCAAAAAGTTCATATATTTCCTTTCATTGCTATATGTCCATCATCATAACTTTTAAAACATCTAATTTTCAGGAGGCACTTGGTTTAGAATAACAAATAACAACAGAAATAATTTAATCCTTGCCCTTGTGCTCAACTGGCTTATTATATTCCGTCTTATGGTGGGTGTCATTTTTATTGAGTCATTAGAATAATTCTGTATGTCAGGTATGTTGTGTCACGATATACAGGATGTGTGATATACAGGAACTCTTTGTACACTAGAAATTGTACTACCAATGGAACATTCAAAGGAGATTATTGCATAAATCATTTAGAAAATTAATTTTTCTCTTTACAATTGACAAATTTTCTGTAGACATATAGTTGATGTTCATATAGTTCCTGTTCATGTAAAAGTCATATTGTATTAGAAGTGTTTAAATATTAAGAGTAACACAATCATCTCCTATTGCATTTTTGAAATCAAGGGGATCTTAGGAATGATCACGTTCCCTCTGTGTACAATTCTCTTCAAAACTCCTTTATCCAGTAGGGGGTAAATATTATTTTCTATATATATATATTTTCTTTCATACCATTTTTCCTCTTTTGTGAGTTATTTCAACTTTTTGAACTTATTTCAACTTTTCACTCTCAATAATTAACAAATATAAATAGAATTAAGGGGGATGGCCAGAGTTATAAATTTAGGGATCCTGTAAGTTGTTTGGATTCCATCAAATAAAGAGAATTCTGTGTACATGTAAGTAGAAGTGAATTTAACCTAGTAGGACACTTTTTAATAGTGCAAATACTGAAACAAGTTAATTACTTCTGCAGGAATAGCTTATAGACACTTGAATAGATTAATATGCCTCTGTTTTGATGAGGTAAAATATCTCACAGATGTTATCAAAATTCCAATGTTTCTTATCTTAGTTTTCACTGTCAAATGCTTCTGTTCTGAATAACTTTTTTTAAAATTTCATATATAATTATTTTCTTAATCAAACTTCTCTACCTTCAGACAGAGAAAGGACTATCCAAAGTATGGGAAGAACGTAAACAGAACTCTGGTGATCATTGGCAAAGGGCTGTCATCCTTCTGGGAAAGTTAAGGAATTTTCAAGTCATATTTCAAGGAATCAGAACACGGGATCTAGGAGGTGGAGCTGCAATTGATGATGTTGAATTTGAAAACTGTATGACTGGTAAGTTTCTGGAAAACACTTTCATTGGAAGCACATTGATTATCTAACCATTTCATCTTTGTTAACATTTATAGAATGTCCTGCCATAATACCTTGTATGAATACATAGAATTCATAGAATTGAAAGAGATTTTATAATTGTTGAATTTATAGTTACATGTTAAGTGATAAAAGCACCTCCATTCTTCAACTGCACATGTAATTTCTCCCTTCCATCTATGCCATCTCTTTTCTTATATGTAGAAGTGTTTTCCTCTGAATCTGTTTTTCAATTTAAATTAAATAAAAATAAACCAGTAAAAATGAATTAGGAGGCTGGAAATTAGTGGATATATGTAAAGTGAATTCAACCAGGTATAATTCAACCAGCACTTAAGTTGAGAGCTATTCTTAGGTGATGTAAAATGCTGCTCTAACGAGTGAATAGTAACTTGCTATCACTTATCATGCTAAATGTGAAGTATGACCATACTAGAATTTTCTTTACAAAAGCAACACAGAAAATGTGAAAAATAATTATAAATACATTTTTGCAACTTCACAATTTGCATAGTTCTTTCTGATTTCCAAAACAGGACTGTAATATATACTGCCAATGACAGGCATGCCTTCTGTAGTGTACAGTTACTCATTTGGAGGCAAGCCCTGGAACAGAATAACTAAATTTGAATTCTATTTAATTTTTTGTTTCTCTCATATGAAAATATCATTTCAATGAGCCAGTTAAAAAATGTAACTTGGGTTCTGGCAATGTTACAACATCAGCTCTTTTTATGAGGAGGGCTACTTTAAAGAATTCTGCTGATTAGTAAATCCTTTAGAATTAGATTTTATTCCTCATGATCTCAGGGAAGGTGACTGCTGCTCAGCCCCTTGTGTATGTAACAGGATGTCAGAATTCAATCACTCTACATAATGTGGGTCACAGAGCTTCAGGTGTCTATGCCAAGACCTGAGCTTGGAGATGTTTTAGAAAAGACAGCATGCATAACAGAAAATTTAATTCTGAATATGCAATTGACAAATGTATCATAGACTTGAGAATGTGCTTCTGCAACTCTTTTCTAGTAACTTTCCTAGTAACACTGATTTTCTGTAAGAGTTAGTTTTCAATCTATAACTTTTCTAAAACCTTAAAATGTAAAGTTCTGAAAACTTTTTCTAAGATTTTAGAAAGATAGAAATTTTTATTAAACAAGAGACTTCTTTTTGCCCAAGGGGAGCAGAATGATTACTAGAAGGGTTGATTCAAGACAAAAGAAAGTGGAGTTATTATTCATTCCAACTTGCCAGCTTTCATGTAGAAGTTTGCATTTTTTCTTGCCCTCAATTTAAAGTTCTGTTAGAATTCCTATTATCATATTGATTTGTTTGACTCAATCTAATTCTTAGTTTACTGAGTAACACTAATATATATTTAATACCCAGCTGCTTTTAGAGATATAGTTCTTTTAATATCATAATGGGACAAAATATAGTCATTTGTAGTTGTTATCGTCAATATACCATCATAAAATTACATTTTTCTAGAAAGAAAAATAAGCCAAAAGAATAGGCATGTTCTTTCTTCTGCCTAGGAACATATTAAGAAGCATATCTCCTTTTTTACAAGTTAACATTTTAGGAAGCAAGTAGCTTATTCATAGAAAAATAAGTGGCAGATTATGAATTTTATATCTCCACTTTATAATTAAAATTGATTTCAAAGTGGCTTCTACAAAAATATTATAAAATGAAGCAACCATTCTACAACACAAATAAATAGCAAGTTGATAATACTGTCTTGTATATTTCACAGTTACTGCGAAAGGGAATCTTAAAAGTTCTCAACACAAGAATGAAAGAATTGTTCAGTGGATGTTAATTAGGCTTGTGTTGATCATTTCACGATATATCCAAATATTGAATTATATTGTACACTTGAAACTAAAGTAATAGTCAATTATATCTCAATTTTTAAAAGTTTGGAGTTGTTAAATTATGGTGAGAAAAAGTGCGTCCAAATACTGGGGAAAATGGGAAAAATAAGCATTCTTCAACAGAGCATGTGGAGAGACTGAGCAGAGATCAGTGGGTGAAGCACATTCTCTGTTGCTATCTGGCTCTGCTATGTCAGTGGACTAATTTTCATCTCTGTGTCTTGTGACACAAGGTATTATTGTAGTTGGAAAAAATCATGAATTAATCAACCCAACTTCTGTGTTATATTGACATAATTCCACATGGCAAGTAAACCTCATTTTATTGTAGAAACTTGCATTAGATACATGATAATCAAGACAATAGAAGGAAACAAATCTATACTGAACTTTTAGCTAGTGCCAGGGCCAAAGTAGAACCAGCATATAAATGATTTCCTTTAGGCAGGGAATGAAGCTATTTAATACAGAATAGCTTCGTGAAGGATTTGAACAAAATGAGATACAAATTGTCTAGAAAGTTGTCTCAGAGGAGTTGGAAAATACAGCTTTAATTGTTGATTAAAAGGTCAGAAAGGCTCAGCAAGTAGAAAACAAATGTGGTTTGAAGTTGAAAAATTAGCATTAACATTTTTCTGAATTTCTTTTTTTTTAAGATTTGTTTATTTTTGCATACAAGCTGGGTTTTTTTTTTTAAGATTTATTTTCTGAATTTCAAGCATGTACTAAAAACTTGGTATACAGCATCTCATTTAACATTCCCACAACTCTATTATTTGTACAGGAACTTCAGTATCTCCATTTGTCAGGTGAAAAATCTGAGCATCAGAAATACTAATTATTTTAACGAAATCACACAGTAGTTATCAATTTTACTCAGATTTTGTTTAAAAGAACTTTAAAAAATTTTTGGAAGGGAAACAGTTTGTTAACAATTATATAATAAATCTAAATATTTGTTTTGAATTCTAGTTTAGTAATCATCTTTATCCACACTAAATCTTTATTCACATTAAATTCTGAAGATTTGATTGAAATACCATATGCATATTAAATTTTATACATATTGTGAATCTGAGATAATTCAATAGAAAGGGTCAAAGATAATATACTATGATTAGTCTTGTTTGTATTCATTTTATGGAGAAAGCATACCTTGATCATAATTTGACCCTGAAATTTGCACATAAATTGAAATTTATGTGACAGTGTCCTACAGTGACCTTACCACATAAAAAAATAATAGATTAGATGGGCTAATTAAAAGTCTTAATCAGGTTGCTGAACAAATCAAAATCTATTTCTCATTAAAACCTCTTAATAGTATCAAAATCAGAAAAGCTCTAGAACCTTATATTTTAAGGAATACCATATATTTCATAGGCTTATTTTTTTTCTTGGTTACACATCATTGATCATTGTTGTAGACTTTCTACTTCTCATGTGGAGGCAAGATCAATAATAAATGTAATTATCATCTATCCTTTTTTTAAGCACATGTACTAGAAATAAATTTTGCCAACCTTAAATACATCAAGGCCATTTTCGCTAAAGGCTTTGGAATGAGTCAGAAAATGGAGGAAATAATTGTGTAAGTCTACCTGGAAAGTATAAACTCCAAGGAGTTATACATTAGTAGTTCATGGAAATTTGTTCCAGAGTTTAGTACCCATTAGATTTCAGTGCCCCATAAATCTGCGATTTTGATATGTATTGATAAAGCATTCAGTCTCAAATGACATAATTCTATTGGCCTATCATTATCTTTAGATCAATCAGTCTTGTAGTCATGTCTTGAGATTTTGGGAAATGAGCATTAAATGATTCTATCCTGTCCCTCTTCATTTGGCAAGAAATCTGTTGAGAACTGAGAGCACATGCCTACTCAGAGTTGCTGCTCCTAATTCTGGACTCAGAAACTCAGATTTCTCTGATTATGCAGCACCAAGCTGACTTCAGAGGCCTTTGCAGGTCTTTTCCTCTCAGTAGTAGACCCCACTCCTGTTATACACACTCTGAGCAGCAGGGAGAGCTGAGATGATGACTGTAGAGATGAGGATGGGGTTGTACCTGCAGACAAGGGTGTCTGCTGCAGACCCCGGCCCATTAAAGGTGAATTTTAAGCCATAGCTTAACAGTCATCTTGAACCAGAAAACATATTCATCTTGTGTTTCCTTTGAACACCAGCTAAGGCAGCACATGATAGCCCTGATTTTGTAAGACTTTAACTATCTATGCTTTTTATTCTTATGATATGTTCTCACACATTGAACTTTTATGCGCATGACCCAGTCTTGGGGATATGTACTTTTCAGAATATTTGTTTCTACATTTCAGTACTCAGAAACTCTCATTAGCCTAACTTCTTTGGGTGATTATTTTTATGTATTTTGTATTGCAAAATGTTAATGTTTTGATTTTTTCCCCCAACTATTCCTACTTATGATTGGTATGGGATCAAACTCTTGTACTCTGTGTAACTCTTGATTTCTCATCCTACTGACAGTATATGTGCTGAAGTGGGAATGCCTTTGGCTTGAGACACTATAGAGTAAATTTTAATTCTGTAGTGCCCAAAAATGTTAATGGATATTTGATACTGCATATTACCTCATAAACAAAATATACTTTTGGATAGCTCAAAGCAATAACTTTAGGTTCCTTTGTACAGTATTTTTGTACTTGCATTTAGAATTTTTAAAAGCAACTGAAATTTTTTAATGACTTAACTAACAAAGTATCTTCAAGTAATATTCAAAACTGTATAGAATTTTGAAGTGGAAAGATTGTACCAATCCAGAGTGTTTCAATGATTTTATTTCAGGTTATTTGGGAGTTTTACAATTTAGAGGGGAAATTAGGAATATAGACTTTCAGTTTAGTTATTACTCTATCATCCCATTGTGTTCTTAAGAGAAAAAAATAAAAACAGTAATTACTGATTTGTTCAGTAAAGTATAAAAAGAGTGGATTTCAACTAACTCAGATGAATCAGCTATCACGTAATATAGTCAAATGTGCATATATCCTTAGCATGTGTTAATATTTTGAACAGATCAGCAAAGGCTTCGGTATAAACTCTATGCAAAAATCGCTTGAATAAAGTGAAAGAAAATAGTATTCTGAGGCAAAAGTTATCAGCTGAGCCTGCCTCCTTTTGATGGCCTCCAATAGATATATATGATAGTGATGCTTTATGATAGTGATAGTGCATTTTTTTTCTTACATCTCATCTCCAGTGGAATGGAGATAACTTTGTGCAAAGTGCATCCCCCTCTTAATGTAGCAATTAGAAAATTTTAATTAGGTCCAAACACATGATATCATCCATTCTTATTGGGTCTACTTTAAGTTAGAGTTGGAATCCAGAATGTAGTAGATATATACTAAAAGAAGGCCTGCTTGTTAATAATTATTTTTTTAAGATTTATTTATTTATGCATACGAGAACTGGGGTATAGTCTAGAGTTGCAGGGGTAAGAGGGTTCACCAGAGACAGAGTGGGTAGCAGAACAGGAGCATTGACTGAAATCACTGCTGAGGGGAGCAGCAGGCAAGACAGGAGACGTCTGCTGTGCCGTGTGGGAAGCTCCCTGGTGGGGATCAAACTTGTGCTGCAGTGGCTGCAGATAGCTTCATAGTGCTGAGACTTAACCCCTTGTGCCACCAAGGAGGCCCTGTTAATAATTATTAAAATTACCTCTAATTTTATGTCTCATGGCAAATCTGTTTCCCTCAGAAAGAGTATTCATTCTCTCAATATTCTATGTTGTTTTGGCTCACTTCTCTTTAGATAATTTTTGCTTTGCGCTTCATGTCATCACATACCACAGACTTTGTGTAGCAACCAGTAAATTGCATAATTGTGTTTTTATATACTATCAAAGTGAAATAATGCATTTGAGAAAATAACAGGCCATGAGAATAATTATCATATAACCTATTTATCTTCTGAACACATTTCAATAGTTGAGGGTTTTCTTACAACCATTTATCACTGCAAAGTTTTGTGGGAATGCCTTTTTCTAATCATTTTAAAATTCATTAAATGTAGTTATTAATACTTAGTACTCATATAATGGTTAAAATTCATTCTGTGATTAAAATAGCCACCAATGCTGATTATGATAGTAGATCTAAACAGTTTTCAAATTATACATAATTCAGCAAATATTATTTAATGCCTAATGTCTGTGCTATGTATTGCTATGTATTGGGGATGTAATGATGAATATTATAAACTAGCTTTCTTTAAGGATTCTTCCATTTTTTTCCCTGAAAAGTAACATATTTAATTTCTCTGTTGTATGATATATAAATTCAGTAGAAAATATATCAGTATTTCAGTACCATATGCTATAATTGATATTATCCAGACCCCAAGAGAGCTCTATGTGCAAATTGGCCTTGGGAGAAATATTACTTAGGTTGTGGCTTATAGGATTGTACATCTGAGCAGGATGAGACTTGGTATCTAGTTTATTGATTAGGAATAAAAAATATTTAGTCAAAGTGTTATGGTGTGGCCCAATATCATAAGGCAGAGGAGCGGTCAGATGAAGGCCTTTATTAATTTCCCAGCGCTGGGGGCTACATTAGCGGCCCGCCCGAAGCCCCATCCGCAGAAGTGTAGCCCCAAAGCAGGGGTCAGTAGTGATTTTATACCTACCCCCTCAATTATACCTGCCCCCTCCGTGCTCTTAGAGTACAGCTACTAATTCCATAAAAGGCAAGCAAGCAAACTATGTTACAGAAGCAGAACAGAGAGGTCATGCCACATAGCCTGAAACTGGGTCTTATCTGGGGCTAAGGAAGAGAATGATTTTGTATAAACGGCTGGGTGGAAGACATGTCTGTCCCCTTGCTGACTCAGGCTGCCTTGAAGTGGGGGTGAGGGTTTGCCCTATCTCATTCACTATAACATAAGCACGAATGCTGACTTTACCATTAAGCAACTTTGTGAACTTTTATAATTTAAATAATGAGAAAAATTATTGTACCTGCCCCATGGAGCTGTCTTGAGAATTACATGAGTTAATGTATGTGATATGCTTAAACAGGTTGAAACATGCAATCAATTCTCCATAAGCATCAGGGTCACCACCTTTATCACAAACATCATCATAATCATCATCATTGTATTCTACTTGTATTAGACTAGGCTACTGTTATCACAAGTAGATCCAAAAATGTATTCCAGTTTAAGAAGTTCATTTCTTAATGTTCTACAGTAATTTGCAGGTGAAAAAAATGTTAGGCAGCTTTTCTCATGCATTTGTTCAGGGTCGTGCACATATCTCCACTTCTGGCCTTCAATATCCATCCTAGTGATTGTCACTTTTTTATTCAACTAAAAGAGAAAAGGCGCATGATAGACAGCGTGTAAAGTTTTATGGCCTCATAACTTCTACAGGTTAGAACTCAATCTTATGACTTTGCCTAGTTGAAAAGGGAGCTGAAAAATAATGTGCCTGGCTGAGAAATCACCACGTAGCAACAACTCTGTGCCATAGAAATTTGAGCATACATGTTGCAAATAGCCAAACATTTCCACTTATGACCGATGGAGGGTGGGGAACATAAAAAAATGAGTAAAGGCAAATATAGATTAACAAAGGATCTGTGGAACCACTATAGGTGGGTATTCTGAGGTTTATTGTGAGGCAAGGAATAGAGAAAAATAAAGTAGGAGACAAAATAAGAAGGAAAATTTTTTTGTCATGTTTAATATGTCCAATATATTGAAGCAAAATTCAACAGAAAATGTATCAGAATTGACTATACTCAGGAAAAGGTACAGATTGGGATGTACATATCAGGTTACCAACCCCAGCTTGTAAATAAATCTTGGTAGTAAATATGATAACCAAGGAAGTGCCAAAGAAGATGAATTAGGGTCACAATTTTCTCTGCTGGTATTTGAAGGCCCAGATTGGAAAAGGAACCAAGAATGAGAATGAAGGTTGCAACATCGTAGAATAATAGGAATATGATTTCTTTAGCTAAAGAACCAAAGGAATTGAGGGGTACAAAAAGGAAGCCTTTTTTTGCCTATCAAATGCCACAGTAAAGTCCATAATAGAAAGGCTCATACTTCTTAGCTAAGCCAATGATTCTTGTAGTAGCTATGAGGAATTGAAGAGAGGTCAGGAGTAGATGAGAACTTCTGAATCACTAAACCACTAGAAATGTTTCTTCATCATAAAAGCACAGTGATCTTTGTCTGGTACCAGTGCTGAATTTTCTTGGTATTCTTTTTTTCTTCTAGTTATTTCCTCATCCTTCTCCCTAGGCCTTATAAAAACGATGTCTAAACTTTAAACCATTATTTGATATATGTGTGTATGTATCTTAGGATTCAGCAATCGGATGTTCTTAAATTATATAGAGAATTCAGAAATAAAACTGGATGTTTAAAATATGCCTGTATCTTAAAACTTAAAATAGAAATCTGGGTTTTATGGCCAAAGAGTATATATAATTGTTCTTTCAAACAAATTTAGAAACAGTGTATAAGGTCACCTTTTTGTTTAAAACATGGACAGTCAATCTTAAGGATATATTCCATTTAGCATGCAACGTGCCTCTGTGTAGCACAGTTGAATCACATTTTTTATATCTCCGTGAACTCTTGCTGTACACAAAGTCATGGTCCATCGACTCCAATAACACTTCTGATAATTTTGACACAAACTGAACTTTGCTGTCACTGAGATCACTGAGGTTGCAGCTTCAGATGTGTTGCCATCATTTTTTCTGATATGTGCATTGACCTTAAAACCTAGCAATTACTCTCACGTAAGATAGATTTAAATGATAGTGGTAAATAGAAAATAGAAATAGAAATTATATTGGTATTATTTTCTGAACATTTGAAAATACTGGTCATATATTGGTAAGTCTAAACAGTGTTGAGATTGCCTTTTATTTGCAAACTTCCCCTGATATGATTCTTTATAGAATAACAGAGGACATGAGAGTGAAATGAGTAACTGGTCTGTGATTTGGGGTACAGGTACATGATCATTTTGTAAAATATTTTATCCTGAGTCTCTTTCCCTTCTATTACCCTAAATGTTGCTCTTCCTTCAAATAAATCTGAATTTTTCATATTTGCAATGCTGCCAAACTTAAGTGAGAAAGAAACTGAGAAGAATGATACTTTATAAAGGAAATTCATAAAGAAACTGCTTTGCTCTGTTTTTCTAATTGGTTAAATGACTAGCCGAGATGATAGACACTTCTAGCTACTAGAAATTCATCTTAGTGTTTCTGTTACAGTGAATATATTCAGGTGCTCATGTATGTTTACTTTTACATAAGCACATAAACCCCAATTTCAGGGATTTTATTTTAAAGCATATATCTACTTTTGGACAAAATGCAAGTAATATATAATATATTAACATTTGTAAACATTAAATTTATATTGAAATTTAGGATATAGAATAATTAACAAGGTCATATCAGTATCATGAGATTTCACTTACTACATGAATATAAAAATATTTAAAAAGCACTTATTAATATTCTGAGCTAAATTTTAGAAAATAAAATAAAATATAGTAGTCTCAGAATCGAAAAAGGGGAATCAAAACATAGATCATAAGTAGAAACTAATTTTCCATTGACCTAAAAGGCTTGTGAATCTGGACCAACAACATAGTATCACAAACTGGAGGTTTTCTTCATAAAGTGTACTTTGCTGGCTGTTTCTTCCTTTTAGGATTTTATCAGTTCATAGTTATTTAGTTTTAGGTCTCATCCAATCATTTTTATAGCTAAAATAAATAGTCTAGTCTTCTTCATTTGTCATTTTTTTCCTGCCAGTTATCTTCAATTCTCTATTATGTACTCTAATGTTCTTTCCATTCTTACATCATCGGCTACAGAATATTGGAGGATATTGTTCATTTCACATATTTTTCAACAAATAGACACAAATTTTTTTATTGTGGTTTTATCATTTTAACTAAAAAAAGAAATTGAAAATGGCTCAAAATATAGACTGTATTCTTTATTCTATTTATCATGATGTTTTTTCTAGCAGCATCCTATTTTACTATATCTTGTCTTAAGGAAGGTATATGTTTCTTGAAATATAGGTTCTTTTTAATTTTTCTTGGTGAAACTCATGTGCCATGGATATTCTAGTCATTTCTCAATTTAATGACATTCAAAGCACGGACTACTTCTCTTCATATCTTTGCTATTCTATATTGTAAGGAAATAGTTTCATTTAGAGATATAGTCTAATTTAGTCATATTTAAAATCTAGAGAACCAACTATTTAAATTATAAGTCAAAACACATTTCCCCTGTGGAGTAATTATATGGCTCTACAGCCTAAGGCATCAGAAAAAAAAAATCTCCAATGTATGGACTTGCATACTAAATAGTGTCCACAAACTGTCTGAGTTAACTGTAAATCTCACTAGTGTTGATTAAAATTATGTGGCAAAGATTAAAAACCACTCAATAAGCATGACCTTTAATGCTGCATCTTAGTGATGTCCATAGTTGAAATATTTGCCGTTGTCTTAGATGCCCCCTCTTCATTCCTCATGTTTAGATTACATATTTTTTTTTTTGAACTCCCGCCACAGCTGCCAACAGCTCCACAGCGCTGCAATTAACCTGTTACGCCACCAGGGAGGCGCAGTGAATAGTAACATTATTTTTTTAAAATAAATATATATATATTTTTTATTGTTATTTATGTCTTTTACATTTTGTATTCCCCTTGGGTAGCCCACCACCAATTCACCTGTGATCCATCTCCATGGTCCCTTGTGTTCTTTTCTATTCCATTTTGTGCCCTTTTCCTTCCCTCCCTCCGCCTCCCCCGCCCCCATTGTCTCTCATCTATTTGGTTTCCTTATAGTCCTGTTATAAGTGAAACCATTCGATATTTTTCTCTTTCTTTCTGGCTTATTTCACTGAGTATGATCCCCTCTAATTCCATCCATGTCGCTGCAAATTGCATGTGTTTGTCTTCTTTCCATGCTGAATAGTATTCCATTGTGTATATGTACCACATCTTCTTGATCCAATCATCTGTTTTTGGACATCTGGGTTGCTTCCATACCTTTGCTATTGTGAACAGTGCCGCAATGAATATACGGGTGCATGTATCCTTTCGGATTAGTGTTTTTGTATCCTTTGGGTAAATTCCCAAAAGTGGGATTGCTGGGTTGTATGGAAGCTCCATGTTTAGCAGTTTGAGGAATCGCCATACAGCTTTCCATTGATTACATTTTACTAGCAAATTATTTCTGGAAGTTTTGCAGATATCAATTATAGTTCTGGGGGTGTTTCAAAGACCATAGAAGTGTATTTTAATCAAGTTTATAGAATTTTACTAATTTGCCAACTTACGCAAATCAGCTCTGAACCTATCCATGTGCATGCAACAAAAAAATTACTGAAAATGATTTAATTTGTTGGATTTAATAAAAAGTTTTTAGGCCTTTAATGTGTATCACATTGAAATTGTGAAGTATCATATTTACACTTCTTGCCATTTAAAATTATATTCAAATATGTGAATTGCTTTAAAAATTCTGTCAACTCACTTTTCTAAATCCTTTTTAGATGGAAGCACAATGTCTTCAACTATTATAATCACAATTTATAAAGCACAAACGATAATATACAAATTATTAGGTATTGTGTTTGACCCAAGAAAACAGAAAAATCTACGTCTAAGCTATTTGAGGTCTAGAAGGACAGCTACACGTGTAAATATCTCTTAAATTGGTAAGCATTTAGTATTTGGATAAAAGTGTTCTTCAGAGGCACAAAACAGGTAGAATCCAGCCCAGGGCTTAGATATCAAAGAGAATATCAGGACAAGGAGAGAGAGATAAGTTGTTTCCTTGAGTCTTGAGGATAAGCAGACCTCACAAGAAACAATGGTCAGTTCAGGCAAAAGAAAGAGTATATGTGAACACATGAAAAAAATGAAGAGCAAGTGGCATATTTGTGAAACGTTCAGTCATAAGGTTTAGTTTAGCTGAATGAAAAGTGCTTAATGAGAAGAGTTTCAGTAAATGAGAATGGAAAATTTATCTGGAACCAAAACCAACATGTCGTTAAACTCTTGGTTCTGAGTGTGGTTTTATGTGGTAGGTAAAGATCAGTTCTTGATCAGTAATATATTTTGAAAGTACAATCTAAATTTTTTGCTGGGCACTTGAAAGTGGGACTGAGAGAGAGGAATTGTTCTTGAGTCAACCTTGGATAGTTGTTAAAATCTTTTAGTATTTAACAAGATGGAATCTATAAAATAAGTAAAAGAATATTCAAATTTATTGAAAATAAAGCAAAATAATGCTTTTGTTTTTCCCCAGTGGGAGAGACTTCTGAGATTTGCCTAGAAGCCACTGACTTTTTGTGCCACAACAAGAGGTGTATTGCATCTCATCTTGTCTGTGACTATAAACCAGATTGCTCTGATGGGTCTGATGAAACTAATTGCAGTAAGTATATTTGTTGCTGTAATACAGCCAGTTCAACACAGATCTTTATTTAATTGGTAGAGTGACATATTACTTTGATGATTGAGAAGAAACATTCTTTGGGGCCTCCCTGGTGGCCTAGGTGGTTAATTCTTAGCCCTATCATCTCTAAGGCCTGAGTTCGATCCCTGCCAGGGAGCTAACCCACGTATGACCAGCAGACCTCTTCTGTCTCACCCCCTTAGCAGTGTATTTTAGTAAATCTACCTGTTCTGCTCCCTTCTGTCTCTGATGAACCTGTTCACCCCCTACATCTGCACCTTTGCCCTGTACCACAGTTTTTCTAAACATATAGTCTTTAAAAAAGAGAGAAGAAATGTTCTTTTATGTACTAGAACAGATTTAGACTAGCCAAAAACATTATCCAACTTGTTTATACAAATATCCAAATAACCCTTTTATCCTTTTACCTCTCCTTTTGCCTTCACAGTAAAAATCATTAGTAAATCATTTTAAAAATTATTTCATCGTGGCATTGTTAGAACTGTGTAGGTCAGAATTCAAATTGCCAGAAACTGACTTAGCAATCTGCATTTTTTCATTGGTTTTCATTTCTTTTTCCATTCCTTTTCCAAAAGATAGCTGAATTTATAGACAAGTCTAAAAATGATCACTTGTAATAAATACCAGTTTAATGAGTAATTTTATCAATTGCTTTGTACTGGCAAAGAGAAGTAGATAAGCCAAGCTGATTTTTTATTCAAGCTTTAAATCAAATGATTTTTTAAAAGTCATGTATAAAACTAAGTGTGTACTTTTAAAATATGAGTACAAATTTAAAGACAAATAATTTATAACCTATGAACATTCAATTCAGATGGAATCTTTATACCATCCATACAGACTGCCTCAAAAATTAGTAGACTAAATGATTTTCATCTTGTTCACAATTTTGTGGGTCAGTATTGTAGAAAGAAATGCTAGCCAGCTTCTCTCTCATCCACATGGCGTAATCTGGGAAGGCTGGAGCTGCAGGAACATTTTCCAAAATGACTTCACCCCCTCCATGTCTAGCTCATCAGTACTCTGTCTTTGAATCTCACTCGACACAGCACCTCACTGTCCAGGGCAATCCCTGTGACTTGGGCTTTCCAAAACTTGGGTGCCTATGGGAAGCATTCCAAGAGCCTTGGGAAAAACAGCAAGCGTTCTTATGATTTAGTCTCAGATGTTCCAGAAGGTTACATGAAATAAAATAACTCTAGCTGAGATTCAAAGAGAAAAAGGGACAAGGCTCCACTTCTCAATGGGGTAAAGAAGGGAGAATCACACAATTCATACTTAAACTTTTATTTTTATCTAATATCATTTTTATTCTTTAAGCACTTATAGTGGTAGAACAATTTAGAAGTGTCCATTTTCTCTTTTGTACATTTTAAAGTGAAATAAAGTTAAATTTCATTAAAGTATATTTAACAGAATGTGTATCACTTTAATCATTTTTAGATCATAGAAGTCACTGTTAATAAGTGGATTTGCACTGTTATGCAACCATCACCGCTATTCATCTCCAGAACTTTTTTCACCTCGAAGAATTGAAGCTCTATCCCCATTAAAAATAACCTTCCTTTCTCCCCATACCCTAGGCACTGAAAATAACCATTCTACTTTCTGTTTTAATGCACGCAATGACTCTGGATCCCTCATATAGGTAGAATTATATAGCATTTGTCTTTTTGTAAAGAGTTTATTTTTCTTATAATAATGTTCTGAACACTCATCTCATATTTAATTTTAAATCAGGGTATAAGAGCAAATAAAAATGATTGGTTCTACTTAAAACTATACCTTGAATACTACAAGATATAATATTATTTTGATAAGAGATTATGTATTTCCTTTATAATGTATATATTAGCAAATAAAATATATACTATATTGAATAATATTTTTCAATGTTATTTCTAACTTCTTTTAAATACACAAAAATGTAGTTTTTGATATGGACTCTAAGGAATTGATTTCAAAAGAAATCTAAAAAAATTCTCTTATGAAATCACTATTTTCTTCATGATGTATAACAAGTAGAAAATATAATAATCACAGGTAAAACATCAAAAACTTGGCCAAATTTATGAAGATTATGAAGGAGAATAATTTGAACATGATGGCATTGACATACATAACCCAGTGGTGTGAAAATGACAACTGTCAAATAAATGTAGACGGTTATTACAGATAGTAAATTATCTTCTTATTTCAAGCTGCATCTCTATTGAAGATATTTCTATAAAATTATACTCAATTTATCTTTCCCTATTATGAGCAAGGAACAACTTCACAAATTATTGAATGCATAAAAATTAATAAGATATTGTTTTATTTTTTAAAATATATTTTTATTGTAATTTATGTCTTTTACATTTTGTATTCCCCTTAGGTTACCCACCACCAATTCACCTGTGATCCATCTCTGTGGTCCCTTGTATTCTTTTCTACTCCATTTTGTGCCCTTATCCTCCCTTCCCCCCCACGACCCCC